>CANNZV010002246.1:7026-114325 GCA_947561585.1 Caprella mutica
GTACTGTTATGTGTTAAATATGGTACTGTTATGTGTTAAATATGGTACTGATGTGTGTTAAATATGGTACTGATATGTGTTAAATATGGTACTGATGTGTGTTAAATATGGTACTGATATGTGTTAAATATGGTACTGATATGTGTTAAATATGGTACTGATATGTGTTAAATATGGTACTGATATGTGTTAAATATGGTACTGTTATGTGTTAAATATGTTACTGATATGTGTTAAATATGGTACTGTTATGTGTTAAATATGGTACTGATGTGTGTTAAATATGGTACTGATATGTGTTAAATATGGTACTGATGTGTGTTAAATATGGTACTGATATGTGTTAAATATGGTACTGTTATGTGTTAAATATGGTACTGATGTGTGTTAAATATGGTACTGATATGTGTTAAATATGGTACTGATGTGTGTTAAATATGGTACTGATATGTGTTAAATATGGTACTGATATGTGTTAAATATGGTACTGATGTGTGTTAAATATGGTACTGATGTGTGTTAAATATGGTACTGATATGTGTTAAATATGGTACTGATGTGTGTTAAATATGGTACTGATATGTGTTAAATATGGTACTGATGTGTGTTAAATATGGTACTGATATGTGTTAAATATGGTACTGATGTGTGTTAAATATGGTACTGATATGTGTTAAATATGGTACTGATGTGTGTTAAATATGGTACTGTTATGTGTTAAATATGGTACTGTTATGTGTTAAATATGGTACTGATATGTGTTAAATATGGTACTGATATGTGTTAAATATGGTACTGTTATGTGTTAAATATGTTACTGATATGTGTTAAATATGGTACTGTTATGTGTTAAATATGGTACTGATGTGTGTTAAATATGGTACTGATATGTGTTAAATATGGTACTGATGTGTGTTAAATATGGTACTGTTATGTGTTAAATATGGTACTGTTATGTGTTAAATATGGTACTGATGTGTGTTAAATATGGTACTGATATGTGTTAAATATGGTACTGATGTGTGTTAAATATGGTACTGATATGTGTTAAATATGGTACTGATATGTGTTAAATATGGTACTGATATGTGTTAAATATGGTACTGATATGTGTTAAATATGGTACTGTTATGTGTTAAATATGGTACTGTTATGTGTAACACATAGTAACAATATGGTTAACATATGTATTCCATATAAGTTACACATGTAGCAAATTCAAATGTATAACATATCATCCAAGGTTAAAGAAAGTCTACATGGTAACCACATTGTTATAATGAGGACTAACCAAATGGTATACATGTGGAAGTGTTTGCAGTGACGGGTTGACCCGTCGGGTAGCGACTAGCAAGTAGAATAGATACTTCAGTACCCCAAACATTTTACACATAGTAAATCAATAGGTAATTCATAAAAATTGGATAAATCAATATATATAATATAATGTGTCTTTCTAATTCATTAAACCCCTTCAATATTTTATTATTTATTTCAACTTTAATAGATATAATTACTTTTGATGGCAATAGCAAATGAATACTCATACCTAAATGTATGTAATAATAATTACGTGAAAGCAATTATTTTTCCCAATTGTTGCTCTCTACGAAATAAATTATCATAAATTATAATGTTGGTTTATATAGAAAGATAATTACCCCATAAACATACAAACAGATTACGCAAATTAATTACAGTGACCATGAACTGCTACCTGGGTTATAAAAAAAAAGATAAAATTTTAACATAGTTATTTAAGTAAAGCTAGAATTAATAGAATATACATGGTGGGGCGTAAATATAGAAGCAAATATATATGGATATCTTAATGACAAAAAAAATATATAATTAACAAATTACGGATATGTATTATTATTACATAAATATCAATACAAAACAAAAATAATAATTTCATTTAAAATGTCCCCATTTGCATATAATAACCGCCTCCAGTCTCCTGGGAACACCTTCTGCCGCGGCATGCAGCTATCTTGTTGAAATTCTTGCCCAGCACATTATAGAGAGCGTTTTAAGTCGTCTATGCTGCGATGCATGCCTTGGTTGCGAGGTTGGACTGCACCGGGATTCAGCAGGGAGGCCACATTTCTTATGACCAAACCTGGGAATATGCTCTATACATCAGTTATGGCACCATCTTGTGGAAATTTCTGAAAAAATTTATGTTTGGAAATTGATTTCCATACTGATGTCCCACCCTGTATCATTAGTCAAGTGTGAAAGTTGTATAATATAAAATTTAAATTCGTTTGAGAACCATACAGATAAACCTCGAATAAACATGTGAAAGTCAGTAATATTTATTTCTAGCAGAAAATTTTCCTCACCAAGTTAGAATTAATACATGAAATATTTGTGCAATATAAATAAAATGTACCTGTAGATAATGTAACACCTGTTGATAAAATGGAATAAATTTATTACCAAACATATAATTATGACCCCATTAAAAAGATGGGGTCATTAGTTTAAAATATTGATCTAAATATGTCAATTATACTTCCAATAAGGTATAGAACAAATGACAATTATGATAATTCTTTAGTATAAAATGCTACAGCGAGAAGTTAGGTAGCGTCAGTCGTAGTTTCACATCGCCATATGAAACATTGGAAACTGTGGGAAATTAGTAAAGATTTGAAAATTATCATAGATTCGCTGATTAACGACATTGTAATTTTCAAAAAATTGTTTTGCACTGATTAGGAGATTCAAAATTAAAATAATTCTGGTTAGAAAAATCTAACACAGTGAATTCTTATTTTCTAGGGCACTAAACTCTTTTCTTTCAAAATGATACCGAGTACAATAACTTCAGATTGAAATATGTAGGCATAAGGTCAGAGGTGAAGCAATGGACATTCCGAGCAAACTTTTGCGAATATTTATCCGCGGATTTGTTCGAGCCGGCATTTGGGTTCGGAGATTCGGATTCGAACCGACGACAAAAAATATTTGGAATTTCGGGTTCGGAACGTATTTCGAACCTCCATATCCCGGAAAAAATCGAAGTCATTTGATGACCAAATATTGGTTTTCAACTATTCCGCGGCGTACTGAGGCACACGTATGTTTCTGTAACAAATAGAGACGAGCGCTGGAAATTGCCACAGAGGAAAATTTCCCCTGTATAGCAAACTGAATACAGAATGATATTCAATAATTTTCTTCTCTCTGCGTTGTGTTGAAAATCAGTGTTATAAAATTTATACAAAAGCTTAAAAGGTTATTTTTCATTTTTTATGAATCATTTATCCTAATATTGTTATGATGAAATAGGAAACTATGTATAGAATTAAAGCTGAACGGCTAACTAGTAGAGTTGAAAACCTTCAAAATTCGTATGGGAAATTAATTGCGCATCAGCACAGTCACACCCACCGACGGAAGAATCCACTGAGATCGTATAACTTGTCAAAATGAGATGTCATACTCATTGTCAATTTTTTATACTAAATTTTAGTTCCTATGATTTTTGATGGTTTCGAAAAAAATCAGTATGATTTTTTATATATAGGGGAAGATGGTCAACAATGGGACACTGGGAACAATGGGACATGCTGAATAACTGTTTTATTTGAGGGTAATTTTAAACAACATCTTAGTGTTAAATTATGCACACTTCAGTGCATTCACTCGCATTGCATTCAGCGGTTGGGGTGTAGTCAGCTCTGTGTAAAAGCGAAAACATGTTTTAGAGGTGGGAAAACTAAATATTTCGTACTTACTTTGTTTCAAAAACACATACAACATCTATACAGTATGAGCCACAAAAAGGTTTCCGCTTTTTCAAATACTTATAAATCGTTAACAAATGGACGAAAAAACTGTATCTTGGTCTCTTTTTTCAGCCTCTTATTGTACTATTACCTGGTAAAAACATTTTTGAACTGATAGACATAAATTAAGAACAGGTGAGCAAAGAGTGAGGGTGATTATTTTTGTCATTGCGCGAAAGTCATCTTAGAGCTAACTCTGTGATTTTACTTACTAAAAGGCAGTGAATAAAAGGAAAAAAATTCAATGGTAGACATTTTAATAAAGGGTGCTTACACTGTTTCCTTTGAAACTATTTGGAAATAGAACAACTTCAGTAACATTTTAATCTCATTAAAGTTTTCACTGTGAATATTCGTTCTTCGCTTGTTTATTGCATGGTTAAGGCCCGATTCACACCTGCATTTTTAACACCGCGAAAAAAAGTTCTTCTAAAAATGTGTTTACACTTGCGTTTATTTTATCTATGATGGAAAAATCACATTAAATTTTTACTTCAACGATAAAAAAAACGCGTGTGTGAACACATTTTAGGAATAGCTTTTTTTCCGCGGTGTTAAATATGCAAGTGTGAAGCAGGCCTTAACCATGCAATGAACAAGCCATGAACGAATATTCAGAGTGAAAACTTCAATGAGATCAAAATGTAACTGAAGTTGTTCTATTTCCAAATAGTTTCTAAGGAAGAAGTGTATTAAAATGTCTACCATTTTAATTTTTTTCCTTTTATTCACTGCCTTTTAGTAAGTAAAATCACAGAGTTAGCTCTAAGAATAACCTTTGCGCAATGACAAAAATAATCACCTTCACTCTTTGCCTACCTGTTCTTAAACTATGTCCATCAGTTAAAAATAGATTTTACCTGATTTTACCAGACCAAGATACAGTTTTCTCGTCTATTGGTTAACGATTTATAAGTATTTGAAAAAGAGGAAACATTTTTGTGGCCCATACTGTATATATAATAAACTTTCCAAATCAACTAGTATTCTAAATAAACTCAAAAATTTTCTTCCACGTAATACCATGATTAACCTGTATTATTCTCTTGTTCATCGTTTTATAATGTTCGCGTATTGAGATATGGCATGGTTGTTATTTTTATTTGAGAGATACGATATTTGCCTTACAAAAGAAAAGATTGAGATTCATTAGTAACATTAGTCCAAATTTTCAAATTCATAAATAATGTTCTTCCTACATCACTCATTATACACTGATGTGGTATTCTCCTAAACTTGAGGTTTTCGATGTCATCCCAGGTAGATCTTTCTACCATCACTGAGTCACTTACCTGCGTGACTTGTGACGTCAACCACAGCCTTCCTAACCGGCGTGCCTTAACCTCTTGAAGTATAGGATCAGTGATTTAGGATCAGTGTATAATGAGTGATGTAGGAAGAACATTATTTATGAATTTGAAAATTTGGAACAGTAATAAGTAGATATTAATTGCTCAGAATTAACAATAATAAATAGTGCATAGTGACACAGAAAATTAACCAATAGGTAGAATTATATATCCATTTTATACGTTTGAAGTATATTAATATAAGATAATATATAGCAGTTATTTTTCAATATGAACTGGGAACAATGCGCTATTATAATTACAATAAATACCGAAAATAAATAACTAAAATAAAACGAAAAAGTGCGTTTATCCTATGTTAATATTTAAAAATGACTTTAAGATATGTGGGAATCCTAATAAAATTTTAACGTTGAATTAAAATTGTTAGTATGTGGACATGTACTATCACGGAAAAGTGTATCCGTCAGCTGTTGTAGTATGCTATTTTAGCATTTTTGACCTTTCTTATTTTTTGCATGTGGCATTTTAGAGAGTATTCCTCCGCGTTCAAAAATCCCCCAATAAGGAGGAGCCTATTGCTGGGGTAAAATGCTATAGGGTACTTGGGTGAAATGGGGGATTAGATATGTGTATCTAGAGGAGGGACGGGGGAGGGTGTGATTTATACCGATTTCTGACAAGTGATTAGATAGTATTTTTGTATTATTTAAATTAAAGTATAAACATATAGTTTCATTTGTATCATCCATGCAATGTTCATTTTGTAATGAATACATGTATTTTTTTATAATTTGAAATGAATAATTATAATTTTGAAATTTTCCATTCAATTAACCTTGGTAAATATTTCATACGATTTACTCTTGTATGTTTTTTATGCAATTTACTTTCGACCAATTGTCGTTCTAATATTGAAACTAATAACTATTCGAATTTGAGGTAAAAGTAGATTTCTAGCTTTATCTTTATCAAATCTCATTAATTCCAAAAATATTATTTATGACAACCATTCACACAAGAACATTAAACTAATCCTCTTCAGATATGATTTTAAATAATTTCGGTTCTTTTACACCTTTAATTTATTTGTTCTCCTTTAGGCTATATTATTAAAACTATAATACACGTTTTCAACTTTGTGGTAAATGTCTAAATTTTTACTTTTAGTTTTGTCAAATCTTATTCCACGAATATTTTATATTATAATCATTCACACAAGAACATTTAATCGTCTAAAAATATGATTTTTAATAGCTTCGCATTTTTTTTCACATTTAAATAATTTACTGGACGGGCTATAACCTGTCTCCGTTATAATCCTGAGATTTTCTGCATTCAGAATTTCAAAAAATTAATAGTGATGACTAATTTCGTCGATAAGACAAGTTTCTCTTCCTTTTCAAAGTACTTTGTGTGTATAATTTTTTTTAATTCATTCAATATATTGGCTAAATGAGGAAGTTATTAAGATTTCTGTTTTTAAAATGATAATAATTTATCTTACGTCTTAATTTAATGACAACAATCATTAAGTTGCTGACAAGCGTTTTCTCTATTTTCATCAACTTATAAATAAGTAATTACCTATACGGCTATACCGATACTTTCTATCTTTTATTAAAGTTATTTAATTCAAAAATTCTTTTAGGCTAAAGAATAAAAGAAAACTATGACTGAGTTGTAACTTAATCAATTTAGTTTAGATTTTAAATGCAGTAAGTTGATGCATTTTTTATCATCAAGTGAACTGATTCTTTTCAGTTTAAAATTTTTATATATTAAATGCATGCACGACCAATTAACAAGCAGTGATATCGTGAACTAAAAAAACTGAAGTTATCATTATTTTCGCCAACGTTGACACTTATTTAATGCCGCATATCTCAAGCTATGAATGTTTAACTTTAGGATTTAGGAAACTACTTCAAATTTTGTATTGTGCATATTTCCTAATTAGGTTTATTTTGTCTGGTTTCAGGCACGTGTGTTTCTGATCAAATAGAAAATTCATTGGGCTACTCGACTTTAATAACCTACAACTCTGAAGTTAAACAATCAAAAGTAGTCCATGACAGTCCTTATTGATAATTTATTTCAATGCGATTTTTTTTTACGGCCAGAAGTTAAAGCAACGATCATTGATTTAAAAACAAGTGTAATATTCAATTAATACCGTAATAACAGATCAGATTTTAGGGTGGTATAGACATAAGTATCTACATTATAGTTTCGTTCATTGCTTTTACTTACTCGCTGGTTTTTATTGTTTTTTTTTTGTTGTTATTTGTTCACAGAGGAACTTGAGAGATCTTACTTAAAAATAGCCTTTAGCTATTTTTGAAATTAAGGAGAGGGGTGATGATAATTATCACGAGCATCAATCAGTAGTATTATAATTATATTAATTATTATTTTTATTAATCATTATTTCATTTGCTAAATTCTTATACTCGTGAATAATAACATTTTATGTATGAAACATAGTTAAACATTCTACATAGTTAAAACATTCAACATTAAAACATGAATATATTGGCTAAATGAGGAAGTTATTAAGATTTCTGTTTTTAAAATGATAATAATTTATCTTACGTCTTAATTTAATGACAACAATCATTAAGTTGCTGACAAGCGTTTTCTCTATTTTCATCAACTTATAAATAAGTAATTACCTATACGGCTATACCGATACTTTCTATCTTTTATTAAAGTTATTTAATTCAAAAATTCAATGAGCAAAGGGAGTTGAATCCGTATAACGAGTTTTTATTAGAGCTTTAGGTAATTAAAAATGTACTTTATGATTGTGCTTCAAGGAACTAAGAGATTAGACTAAAGGTACACAATTGTACACTCGATCGTAAATATCTTTTAATGATTATTTTGCCAGACACTAATGATTATTTACAATCATTCTAAGATTTAAAAAGATATTTTCAAAGACTCGGTTGTACGTAGATTATTTTACAATTTTGACTAGTTTTTTCCTTAGATACTTTGAAATTCCCCTTATAAAAAGGGTTGACATTTATACCCTGTTCAGTAATAGAGTCACCAGCCCGATACTCCGTCAATTACGTACGTTCTATCACACAGAAAATTTTTTCTTTCTCCCAAAGAAAAAAGTCACTTTATATATGCACTAATTAATTATTTTCTTTCTGGTAAAGAAATGTTCTAGTTTTGGGACAAATAAAATTTTTATTCACATATAAGATTTCTTTTCTTTGAGTCAAATAAAAAATACGATTTAAATTTTAGAATTTTCTTTGTAACAAATAAAATTAGTTATTTATTTCAAATCTAGGAGTGGTGTAGGAGAAATATATTATTTCTTCTCCATAAAGAAAACTTTTCATTGAATAGAATAAATGTTTTCTTTGCAATAAATGTATCTTTCTTTAGTATAAATGCATCAAAGATTTAATATAAAGTAATATTTATTTAAACCAATGAATTAGTATCTTTATTTATAATATAAATATTCTTTACATATAATAGAGCTTTCTTTCACTCTAGCTAATATAATGTGTATTTATTAAAAAGTAATAATTTCTTTTATACTAACAAACTGGTTCTTCTTTCTAAAGACTTACATGCTTTACAATAAATATTTCTTTCTTTGAAGATAGTTTTGTAGATAGATTGGGGAAGAAATAACATAAATGAAGTTTTATATGCAATATATTGAAATAATATAGCAATGAAATTACACTCAGCAGAAGCATAAGATCTTCTTCCCATTCCGAAGATGTATGTCTCCACACATTCACCCTATTCTTGATCTCCTACAGGTCCTACAGGTATAGGTGAAGCATACCTCCAGAATATATGAACTTGATATTCATCATCTGTAGAAAAAAAAATCACTTTAAATTAACTGTTTCATATATCATATACAATAATAGATCCTAATGTATTCAATAAGTTGGCTTAGGTATAGGTAGCTATAACACACCTGAACAGTTGATCAGAAATTTTTGTGTCCTCTTAGAAACTTATCCTTTTCAAGACTTTAGAATAAAGTTCAGTGCACTTTCTCCCACTTGTGTGAATATAGTCAGTCTTTTTCTGTAGATATAATGCAGTGAAATTCCACCTGAAAATAAAAATTAAAGGTTTAAACAAAGTTAACTTCATTTCATATAATTTAAATACATTTACTGCATCAAACATTAAATTTCAGGACTCAGGCAACTTAATTAATTTAAAAGAAATTGAAAACAAATGAATTATTTCACTATTTGTTAAAGAGGTTTTTAAAATATCCCATATTCTGCAGAGGACTAAGAGGAAATATAAGTTATATAACTATCTCAATTGTGACAATTTCCCCAACTAATAGAGTATGAGAATCCTAGCCAAGTAATTGCCAATAATTTGGTTTGGATAAATAAATCTGAAGAGCTACTCTGCATCAGCATCAGTGTGATATTTAACTATTATCATTGATTTTTGATTTTGGGAGCTGATGATTCCAATATTAATCATATAAACACAAAAAAAGTAATCTCTGCTATTGTGAACACTTTACCAGTTTCAACAGATTGGCTTAGAAATTCCTAAGAATTAGGTATCTTCAAATTTTCAAATATAAATTAGATCTTATCAAATCATTAATAGCCTTATAAGTATCTATTAGGTAGAAGTTTAGGAGCAATAGGTAATTTAATTTATATTGATTCAATAGTAAATAGTTTTTTTTTTTCCTTTCTACACATATCCACCCATTTTTAATTCAATTTTTTTTTATAGGTAACTTGGGAGCTAAAATAATGAAATTTCAGATTTTTTAAATTATCACTTAAGTTTAGAAATATATTACCCTGCTCTGAATAATGTGACCATGTGACTTTTGGTGATTTAAATTTGTGATAGTTACTCTCAGATGAAAATTCAAAAATTATCACTGATTATCTCTCTGAAATTTTGAGTATATAAAAATTCCTTCAGCTAAATTAATGGTAACATAGGATTCAATTAAAAATATTCTTCAATGGTTCTAAAATATCCCTAAGATATTGTTTAGGTTCACCTCAGAAACTCTTTGAAAAATGTTCCATATTTTGCAGACTGGCACTTTGAAACACTGGAGCCACAATCTTAACTGAACTCTAGTTAGCTAAGTTAGGTAGTTAACAAACTTTAAGTCATTACATACAATCCATTGAATAATTATTGATAGTACTACTAGTTAAGGTACAATAAGAACAAATAGCAATTAGGTATAGGTAGCTTAGGTTAGGTAAATAAACAATAAGAGTAGGTAGGGCTGGGATATAAAACTACCTACCTAACTTATTTCAGGCGCAGTGAGATAGATTTTCAGTTAAGTTGTAACTTACGTTAGCCTAGTTCATTACTAAAGGGTAATGAAAGGAAGAAGTCACCTATGAAATAGCATTTAAATTTCTCAAGTAAATAGGTAGCAGGACACTGTGAACCTATGAATACCTAGTTACCAGTATTAACATTTATAATTAAAGGAAAAATGCTGACCAAGTTGTAAAAACTATGCTTTGCCAACAAATAATTCAGTATAATTATATAAATAAATGAAAATATCTAATTTATATACGAAAGATTCATTACTGAGCAACTAACTGAGAACCTACCTTGATCACTTCAAAGAATTTAATGATATGACGCTCACTTCAGAAAAGCCCGCGAAAATTTCAAAGCAATATTTCGATTTGAGACAATAACAGAACAGATTTGTAACAAAGAAATATTCGACTCATCAGTGAAAAAGCTTTAAGAGAAATAAATAAAAGGTTAATAGGAAAGAAATATGCATCAAAATGCATCCAAAGAAAGCTACTTTCTTTAATCTAAAGCTCTAGTAACACTTTCAACCAAAGAAAATAAATTAAAGAAGATAGTTTTTTCTTTAAAATATGCTTCGATTTCTCTGTGTGTACGTAAAGAGATTGAGAGAGATTGAGCAAGGAAAAAATAAGCCAATCAAATTACACTCTAAGATTAACACTGACAACCAGTGTTCTTGCCCTTAAGAAAATATTTAATTTCCAAAGTAAAATAAAAGGGAAGATACAATATTTTTACAGTAACTTACAATATTATGACCACACAGATGATCATTTTAAAAGTTCAAAAATTAGAAAATTAGAAAATCTGTACAAATTTAATGTATTAATCGACATGCATAAAACTATTCACAGGGTTTTGATGAAAATTTACTGCATTCATTCAATTTTAGAAATAACTATGTACTTCCTACCCAGCAAACATGAATGTATCTATTCGATGTCTAAACGACTCTGTATAACCTCTCTTCCGACATCGAATACCAGTAACAAATTAGACATGGTGACATCAAGTAGACATCAATCCGATATCCGTTTGCACCGCTAAACCGCATCATATTAAGTATATTTAGCATCGGAGCGATACCGTTATAACAGCGTTGAATAGAAAGATAAATTATGACATCCAACATACATAGGGATTCTCTATCGAACAGACGCCTAATTATATATCTAATATGCTTCGAAACGATATCCACTTGCATACAATAAATAAATAAAAATAGAAAATTCTTACTTCATTGATATAACGTAGGTACTGTACGTTTAGATGCATATCAATTTGATTAATGTTACATAGTGTTATATATAAATTAAATGGGAAGAAATGAAGTGACGTGTCCGGGAATCGTTCGTGGGTCAAACCGTCGCCGTGCCTGTAGCTCTGTCACTTTGCCACCGTGGATGCATTTGATTAAAAAAAAATTTTCATATTAAATGACCCGGAGATACTTAAAGAAATTTTAAAGTGAATAAAACAATACAGGCAAGCACCGCTTTTATAACCAAAATCACAACTTATTGTTATTACAAATAGTAATGAGTTGGTCAAATTTTCATATAATTGTAACTCCTTAAAAATTTCGATCTCTATGAGTTCAAATTAAAGAAAATGTTTTGTAGCTACGACTTAGAATACAGATGAAAGCTCTGTGATGAAAGTTCAAAGTATAAGTAATGAATGCATTAATTAAAATTTGACAATAGATTAACTCTCACTCAGTAAATATAGGTCATAATAGTTGAGTAATTAGTCTGATATTTTGACTTATATAATTGTGTTTCATTGAACAATCATGAATTTTGTTCTCTGTGAAATATTTTTAGCAATAGGGTATATATGTTCCAAGTTATTAATAGGGTCTATATTTTCGAACACGTGACAAAGAAAAATATAATAATCATTATTTAACTACTATTTAATTAGTAACATAATAGCTGAAGGTATGATACCAATTGAAATAAAAGTTAAATAATGATTATTATATAGATTTATTGAGTCCGATTACCACTTTAAGTTTATTATCTATAATGTGAATCACTGAATTTTAATCGTCTCATTTGCAGCTTTAGGCACTAGGTGGAAGCTCAAGTTATCGGATATGGGGTTAAGCATTTTACGTAGAAAAATTATTTATGTATTGATTTTTATTTCTAAACTTGTATTTTACGTACTGGTATCATGGATACCAATTTAAGTAAGAGTTTATTAATGATAATTATTATATTTATTTCTTACATATTCGAAAATGTGGAACCGTCAGTTAACACAGAATTTACTCTAAAATGGAACATGTTAAATAGCCCATCATCTATAAATTATTTACGTTTAGTAGATGTTTAACGTCTGCTTCGGAACCAAAATCCATGTCGCTGAGGTCAAAAGGAAATGAAATACAAGGGACTGGAAGAAGCAGTCAGAAAGGAAAGTGGCTCCATGGATAAAGTCACGACGCTCATGGATGCTAAAAAGCTACTCCGTGAATGCTGTCACTTACCGAAGAATGTGACAAAAATGGTCACAAGCACCGGTGGCTGCACTCAAGGATGGAAGAGGGAAATGAAAAGTAAATGAAGTAAATGAAGCCTACGAGCCTACCTAACACAATATCTAAGACCTCGTACGTAATTGTAGAGCATAACCCTAGCGCTATCCTCTAAAACTGCATGAAGAGTTAAAAACATGATAAACATAAAATAGACTATACATAATCCAAATTACAACAGTTTGGGTCCAAGGGACGCCACCCCACTTCTCTTCTATTCACCAAAGACAGCTTCAGGAACCCCTTGGGGCTTATTTTCAATAAGCAGTTTAGAATAGATTCATAACAACAAATGCACTGGCCATCGAAAAATCACTTGATTGGTTATCCATTTCATTTTCACGGTACTGGAGGAACACTGTTCAACATCCGATGTTCCAATATCGCTTACTTTACGTTGATCCATTGTACAATCGCACTAGCGTGCTAATGCCTTATCGTACCTTTACAACTGCCGTAGTCCCTTATAAGTTATAAGTGTATTAATTTTAAAGGGAGCACTACGTTATAGAAAGGTACAATCCAATTGAATAGAAATAATTCCTACATTTCTTCACGTATTATAAAACAGGAAGATGAGAAGAAAATGAATTTCAAAATTTGAAACTATTTTTTTAAAACTACGTATCTGTTTTCGCACTTCTGGTCGAAGTATAAATTCAGATATCGTTTGGAAACAGACATGCTGACGTCAAGATGCTGCTGTTAAAACCATGTATCGGTTTTCGTGTTTCTACTCGAAGTGTGAATTCAGATATCATTTAGAAACAGACATTCCGATATCTACTATGAGTCGAAATGGTTGCTAAGTCGATACCCACCGTTAGCGCTACGAATTCGACAGCAAACGGCATCGAATCGACATTCATATGTTTGTTGGGTACATTATACATAACACTGTAACTTTTGAAAGATCTTTATAATATGTTGGAATGAAACTATGGCGTGGTTTGCCGTGTGATATGAAGCGATTAACATCTCTAGAAACATTCAAGAAAAGATTGCGGATTATGTATTCGGAGTGATGGTGCAATAGTAATCATTTGCTTCTTTACCTTTTTGCATTAGTAGCTATATTTTCTTTCTTTCTCTTTTTCTTTCTTTCTTTTTTTCTTTCTTTGCAAGAAGCAATTATTTTAAATAATGTTTACTGTACCTTATTAATAAATTTGTTTTTAGTTTTTCTATAGGTTGCCCTAAAAGACTTGGAGCTAATAAGGGCCGTAATTAAGTGTGTAGTTTCACTTTTGTCAATTATAGATGTATTGTATTTCATACCTTTTATGAATAAAATTGTTTCATTGGAAGTAGAAAATTGGGGCGTGCCCAGGAGCACTGAGTGAATTAATTCATCAAGTATAACACTCCTCTGCCTTAGTCTGCTTCCGATGAACGACTAACTCTTCAGTTTCGGCTCGGACATTTGCAGACTAAGCTAGACTCTTGGACCAATCTGACCTTTGTGACGGGAAACTGGAAGTTGGTTAAGAGTGGGGGAGAGGAACGACAAATTAGAGTGATTTTGTGAAGACTGAATTGTTGCTAATTTCTGTTATAAATAATTTTAATATTTTGTTTTGTGATATTTTTTACTCTCTTGGAATAATAATTTGTTTTCTAGTAAATTTACAATTTTTAATCCGAAAGCATTAAATTTTAATTTTAATTTTAATTTAAGTTTAGGCTTGGAAATGTTCAGAAGATATCGGAATTAAAGTTCACTTTGCTATTTTTTAACAATTCGGAGGTTCGCGAACAAATGTTCAGAATAAGTTCTCACACCGAAATATTGAAAATCAGGTTCACCATTCGGAGGTTCGGAACAGAAAGCCGGCGAAGACTCGGGTTTGTATTAGGAACCCCAAAAAGGTTTACGCTCCCATCTCTGATTGTGTGATAATTTAGTATACAATTTAATTCAGATACAATTTCAGACAAGATGTTCAAATTTACTATTTGTGTTGTTTTAAGCTTTGCAGCCTCGACTGAAGGTGAGAAATATTTAGAAATTCAGAGTATTTGATGATCTAATAATTTTTACACAACGATAATTATATGCTCGAGTTCATGGAATAATCTGAGAATAATTCTATCTTTTCCAGTATCTGGATGGACGTACTCTGGTAAGCTGAGAAGCCATTGGTGACCTAAAATTATCTGCAAAATAAATAAACAAATTTGAATTGAGCTTTTATCAATTTCTTTCATATTATAAATCTAGAATACAATAATTGAAATCCTGAATAATTACAAGCTGTGGATGAACTTTGCATTTATTTCAGTCTGTGATTGCCAAGATATTGTTTGCATTAACTTGACCTGATAAACGTTTGAACGTGATTCATTTCCAGATCAAAATGCGTGGGATGAAAGTTGTTTTGGAGAAACCCAATCACCCATTGATATCATCTCTGAAGATGCAGCGAAGAGAAATCTGAAATCTTTCAACTTCACCAACTACGACACGAAATCTGATAGTGTTACTCTGGCCAATATCTTGTCTACAGGTGAAAAATATACTCTCAAAATGAACATATGTAGAAATATGTTCACCTTTGGTAATATAAGCATTGTGCAATGTTCTCCAATTGATCTTATTAATTTTTCTAATTCCGGTTTAAATTATTTACTTAATGTACTTTAATTAGAATGAAATTGATTAGTTATCTTAAAAATGGATGCTGTTATTTATTTAGAAGGGTCTACAAATTATAATTACATGAATAAAAACTCATCGGTTGAATGTATTCGATGAACATTAATTGCAGCTCATAGAATGTTGTAGTGAAAATTTTCGGGGCAATGTAATGATGGATAAGCTAAAAAGAATGAATAGAAACGTAATTCTGGGATTTTTCAACACAATAAAATACGTAACTTTTATTCACAGCAATTTTAAAATTTGGAGCTCCAGGTCCTCTTTTATCTGGTGCAGGACTTGCATCAACTTACGAATTCCAATACTTACAATTTCATTGGGGAAGTTCCAGCGACAATAAGGGTTCTGAACATCTAGTAGACGGACATCAGTAAGTATTTTCTACAAAACTCAAATATAAATTTAACATTCCAGAATAGAACGTTCAAACACTTTTTCATATATCTCTATGAAGATCCGCGCTTGAATTGCAATTGTATCACTGGAACACAGCCTATGAAAATGTGGCCTCCGCTTCCGATAAGTCAGACGGTTATGCAGTTTTAAGCATATTGTACGACGTTGGACCAGCAAACGAAGCTCTTGAACCTTTGATTGAGAAACTTCCAAATATTTTGGAAAGTGGAAGTGAGTTTATATCGTAACATTTGACTTGCTGTTCTCAAATATTGGAATATTTAATTTAATTCAACGTAATTTTTTTCCTAAAGCTGAATACCCTGTCTCCGACACATCTATTCCTGCGTTGAGTTCATTCCTCCCATCTGACACATCCAAATTCTACCGCTACTATGGCAGTATGACATCTCCAGTTTGCTATGAATCCGTTATTTGGACAATCTTCGCTAACAGACAAACAGTTTCAATCGCTCAGGTGCCAATAACTATTCTTTGATTAAAATTTATAATTTGTATAAATATATTTGTATATATGATTTTGATTTTGTATCTTCTTTTATATTATAATTTTATTTTATTTCAGCTTAATGAATTTCGCAAACTGAGAGACATGACTACTGACTCTCCCATTGTCTCCAACTTCAGGGTCGTTCAGAACTCTCCTGCTATTGTGGTAAGAATGAATTCTTCTGCAATTATTAAAGATTACACATTTTCCTATTTATTTTACGTATAATGATCATAAAAAATTTGCTTACCATTAATAGATAGATCTTTCATTATAATTTCAATTACCAGGTAACCTACACCGGATACGAACGATAACGGGAATCTGTGGCTTCTTTCAGTGGATTAATAGTGGCTCCTGGTGTTCTTATATCTAAACATCAGACTAATTTTGCACGGTATATCTAATGGTTGTGTGTGGACATTTATTAAAGATGATTTGAGTTTGATTTATTTGCTTTCACTAGGATTTTTTTAACTTTTACTTACAAGTTAATAATTTTAGTAAATCAAAATTTTCTGATAATTTGTCAACAATTTTTTTTAAATGTCAATAGTGTCGTAAATTAAGCAAGTAAAATAAATTTTCAGTTCAAAATCTGATTTGAATTTAAAAAAATTTATCCGCAATATTAAATAAAAATTAAATGTTTATAAACGAATCCTGTTTTATTTGAAAAGACGATATTTTTCCATTTTCCAAGATAATTCGGATCAAATGTAGTTTAAGGACTTCAAATTTTCAAACTAGGTACACCCCAAGTGTAGTTTAAGGACCACAAATTTCCAAACTATACCCCAAGTGTAGTTTAAGGACCCCAGTGTTAATCCAAGTGTAGTTTGAAGACCCCAATGAATTTTGGAATGTATCTATGCTACGGCGTTCTGCATGTCTTAACTGCAATCAAATCAAAATAATTCTTCTACTACGTTGTTCAGAGCAACAAAAAAAATGAACAGAGCAACATTCCAAAAAAAAATTCTACCTCTACTTGGTGAGGATCCACTACCGGCCATTGAATGGATGAAGCAGAGACAACTATCTAGTTAAAATGATAGCAATATTGGGAAATAATAACAAAAAGTTACCCAATATAAGGAAATCGTAACTAACATAAGAATATATAATAATCATTTTAATGAAATAAAATAATTATAAGGAAATAAAATCATTATAAGAAAATAAGGATACTTTAAGCACCCCAAATTTTCAAACTATACCTCAAGTATAGTTTAAGTACCCAAGTGTTAACCCAAGTGTAGTTTGAGGACCCCGGATTGAGCTGGGATCCTCAAACTACACTTGATCCTCACCAAGTAGAGGTAGAATTTCTATTTGGAATGCTGCTATGTCCATTCATTTTTTGTGGCTTTGAACACTGTAGTAGAAGAATTATTTTGATTTGATTGCAGTCAAGACATGCAGAACGCCGTAGCATAGATACATTCAAAAAATCACTGGGGTCCTTAAACTACACTTGGGGTATAGTTTGAAAATTTGGGGTCCTTAAACTACACTTGATCCCTTGGTGAAGATCCACTACCTGCCATTGAATGGATGAAACAAAGATCTAGTTAAAATGATAGCAATATTGGGAAATAATAACAAATGTTATCCAATATAAGAAAATCGTAACTAACATATGAATGTATAATAATCATTATAATTAAATAAAACCGTTATAAGAAAATGAGGATACTTTAAGGACCCCAAATTTTCAAACTATACCCCAAGTGTAGTTGAAGGACCCCAGTGTTAACCAAAGTGTAGTTTTAAAGGGGCAGTTCATTCAAAATCAAACTATCGCCAAATTGGTCCTAAATCGATTTAGTATATTTATTTATGTAACATTAGAATATTCGTTGATTTTAGAAATGTTAATTTAAAAAGTATATTGTAAATTAGTGGTGCCATCTGTGGACTGTGGTGTACCGACGAGCTAATCATTGTAGTAGGTACGTAAACAAAATGATAACCAGTCCCAGACTTGAATCTTGAATCTGTCCTTATTTGTTTGAAAATGGTGAAAAGAATTTGTGAAATTGAAAACTGTTCTTCGAGTCAATTAGATTTAGTTTTGAAAAGAAAACCATCTCTTCATAAATTACCTGTTAATGCAGTTGATAGAAAATTGTTCACATGTTATCAGCTGTAAAATGTAAACAAATAGTACAGAGTGGTGGTGCCATATGTAGGAGGACGTAGGAACTAAATCGAATTTATAAGATTATATATCGCTTATTATATCCTTTTCAACCGTTTAATTCTACAAGAATGCTTTATTCTTACTAAGTGATCGTTCAACATTAATATTATGAAAACAGAAATTGACTGAACTACCCTTTAAGGACCCCAGATTGAGCTGGGGTCCTTAAACTACACTTGATCCTACACTTGATCGAACTACACTTGATCCGAGCAGTAATCCATTACTTCTCAGACAATTACAACTATATGGAGAAGACTCGCTTTTATTTCACCTGGTATAGAAAATATCTTGAAAGTAACTTTGGTAAATCACTCAATCACCTCCAAAACCCCGTAGCTAGGGGTGATGTATCCCTTGCGCGGACAGAATGCCTACGGACAAAATGCCTAACGGACATAATGCCTAACGGACAAAATTTCTAACGGACAAAATGCCTAACAGAAAAAATGCCTAACGGACAAAATGCCTAAAATGCATTTATACTTATTTCAAATATTGAAGTTGTGAACAAAAATTTAAAATAAGTTAGACCAAGTGGAAACAAAGAGTTCTGTGTCAGAGATAGTTTATTAAATCACTTTCAAATTGAATATGAACATTTGTAACTCAGCGTGCTTAGTGTAAACACTCTCTTATTTCATTTCACTGTTTTTGTGATTATCACTAAAGTGTTTTCTCTATTTATCAAATCGCTCTAAAAAAATAATCTTCCTACATCTTGCCATTTTTATTGGATATCTATAATCATCTTCTTCTACTTTCACTTTTTGTAATATTGTTTATTCTTTTAGATAGCTATAATCATCTTCAATCTATAGTGATGTTTATAGTTGCTTTTGAAGTTCTAAAGCAAGTTAAGTAATTACAATGTTTATATAAGTTAGTACTGACATGCAATTAACTACTCTGCTTATAAAAAAGCCGCCGATATTGGTTTTATTCAACTACCTTTATAGTATTAGAAGTTCCGATGGAAAAAAATCTGTATTCTTTATGAGATGTAACTGGGACGTAGTATACATTTTTTTCTTATGTTGTACAGAAATTAAAAAAAAATATTATTTGATGTTCAATTATGATAAGTTATATTACAGTATAATGTATTCTGTTCTTTATTTACCAATAATCAATCCATTACAGATATCACTTCAATGTTTTCTATTCTGCCCTTTTATTTAAATATGGAGTTAATTCTTTTATTCACTTTGCAACATTCTTATACGTCATTACTTTACAATTTCCATTTTCTTTATTCATATATTTTGTACATTAGGCATTTTGTCCGTTAGGCATTTTGTCCGTTAGGCATTTTGTCCGTTAGGCATTTTGTCCGTTAGGCATTTTGTCCGTTAGGCATTTTGTCCGTTAGGCATTTTGTCCGTTAGGCATTTTGTCCGTTAGGCATTTTGTCTGTAGGCATTCTGTCCTAGTACCGATGCATCCGTGTGTCCCTCTAAGAGTCTAAAGTCTAAGACTCTAACGGATACCATTGATGCCTTGGTGTTCGTCTCGATATGACATAAACCTCTCTTCTCCTTCTTTTTATCCAATTAGTGAAGTGAAAGCTATCTAGCTCATTGGTCAGTTACAGATCACGCTGTGAATTTCGGTTAAATCAGTTTAATTCAAAATTAATACATAAGAATTGATTGGTAAATAATCACCAATTTTTTTAACAACTAGAATTTTTCGATCAATATGTCTAGTCTAGTCTAGTCTAGTTCGATCAATATGTCTCCGAGATTATTTTGTATCCTGAGTCCTCTTTTAGCTCTGTCACCAATAAAATATGAATTATTATTATACATATTATATTAAAGGTCCCCTCCAAGCAAATTTTCTTATTGCTTTAATCATTATGGCTAATGTTTCTTATCATATTTATGCAAACCCCATCAAATTTGATAGCATATTATTAATTTTATATGATTTAAAAAAAATGTATAATAAAAACTCTACAATACTTATTATACATCAAACTTACTAGTTTTCAATCTGAAGAAAAAGAATGTACACCATTTGTTTTGAATGTCAACTAGGTATTAGGTATAATAAATCCATTTGATATTCGTGCAAAGGTATAAAATTGAATAAACTTATTATAGAAACGTTTAAATGCTACAGGAAACAATTAATATGGCTCAGTTGCGAAATACGACTCCTTCCAATTGATAATATGGGTTTTTGTGTGTTTTTAATGATGGCTTTCACGAAACACGACTCCTAACGTAAGACCAACCTAACCTATACCTTCAATTGAAAAGCAACATGCCTTTCTATGTTTATACCATTCAATTTAAGTAAATTCAATAAGTACAATTTATTAAACCTTAAGCACAAGAGAAACGACGAAAAAGTGGTACATCCTTTATTTTTAGAGCTTTCGAATAATAGAATATTCATTATCAATAACCTAATTAAGACTAATTTTAAAGAAATATATAGAAATAAGAAGTATTTTGGATACCGAAATTAATAAAGTCACATAAATAGTTAATACAAACAAAATTTAAAATAAAGAAAAGGAAAAATAATAAGTTATTAACCCAAAATAGTTAAATTGAAAGAACTCGCTTGTTCATTAAGCGTAGGAGACTGTTTATGAATATACATAGATTCTAATGTACGAATATCACACTGGTTAGTAGTTAGCAAAATTTTGAAATTTTCTTCTTTAATTAGGTGATTAAAATCGAAAGAATGGTTACGTATTGAACTGAAAGGTGGGGAGCTATAGGGGTTATTTGTTCTAAAAGATATTCCCTTATGTTGTTATGTTACCATGCCACAAGGCTAAGCATATAATGGAATTTTTGAAAGAGCAAAATGTGGATGTTTTGGATCGGCCTCCTCAAAGTCCGGACCTATACCCTATTAAGAACCTATAGTCCACTTTGTGGATTCGTGTGACGGTCAGAAACCCTGTCAATACTAATGATTTTTTGGCTAAAACATCAAGAAGAATGGGCAAAAGTTTCACGTGATGAATGTCGTGATCTCATTCAAACTTGCAGTAGAAGGTGTGCTGCAGTGATAGAAAATAAAGGATTGTTAACCAGATATTGTTTGAGTATCATCAAACTTTTGCATTCTTTTGATTTAATGCTGCTATATCAATTTGTCCCACGGTTTTGGCCACTATAATTCCAAAATAAAAATTGAAATGGTCATCACTTTTTTCTATCATTTAGAATGAACTGTAATTAATACATAATATCAATATAAGAGGTAGTTACAATATGTGTAAGTTTGATCTGAACCCTGCTGACAGTTCTGGAGAAATTCAAAAAATACTGAACTGTCCCAGATTTTTGGCCGGTAGTGTTTATATTTGACATCGTATCTATTTCATAACTGAAATGCTTTCGTTTAACTTGCTTTTTTTATCTCAAAAATTTATTACAAATGACAATAAGGCCCGAAAAAGCGTAAAGCTTTTAGGGGCTCCTAATTAAAAAAGTGACACAATAATCCACGATATACCAGGTGACCAATAAAAAACTGGTCGAAAGCAAATGCTTATAACTTCAAAAGTAATTGATGTAGAAATGTAAAACAAAAATCACATAAAAGAATATATTCTCAAGTTTTATTCGGTATGTAACAAGTGATTGAAATCGTTACTGCTGTGCTTAATACAGAGATTAATACTTTTTTTCAAAATTAAAATTTAACTAATATATATTTGGTTACTTCACGTATTACCTGCTTCAAGACTTGAATCATGTTTGGTTTCTATTTGAATACCTTCTCTTTAACATATATCAGAAATAAAATCCAAAGGTGAAAGGTTAAGGGACTTAGTTGGAAAGAGAAAACGGTTCGGTGCGAAATAATCTTGTCCTCGAAGTGATTTTTCAATCAGTCTACTGCAGACAAGAATGTGTATGCAGTTGCACTGTCACAATGGAACTAAAAGTCAAGATGATTGTCGTCAGTCATTACAGTATTTAACATTTCAATGTATCCGTCGGTGTTTACAGAACAAACAATTTCAGTCTCTACATCTTTTAAAAAATATGGACCATGCTTGCTTGGTCTATGCAAACTCAAACCGAACCGAACTGTCACTTTCGCGAGTGCAATGGTTTCTCAAACACTTAATTTCTTTTCCATTTATTGAATAAATTCTTAACCATTATAATATTTATACCCTTGTTGAATTGAATGGCATATTTTCTCTTAACTTTATAGTTGGAGAACTGCTTAAATGATAATGTTTAGAAATGAAAACACACTATTCAATAGTTAGTTGCATAATGATTCATGAGGGTTGAATAAAATGTGTTGACGGAATAACCATTATGTTTAATTGAGATATCTGTATCTCTCATTCGATAGTTTTTAATATCTTTGATATCAAATAAAACTTGAAAATATACTATTTTATATGATTTTTGTTTCATCTTTCTACACCAATTACTTTTCGAGTTAAAAGCATTTACTTTCGACCAGTTTTGTATTGGTCACCCGGTACATACAAGATATCACAAAAAAAATCCTATTTAACCGAATAAATAAACAGAGCACCCCATTAAACATTACAATGTTGGGTCAATATTGGCCCAATTCAGAACGAAACTCTGGGCCAACGCTGTCATGCAAGTCTCGGTGTATTGGGCCAGCAAATGCCCGACGTTGGCCGACCTCACGGATGTCCAGCGTCCCAGAACAGTATAACCACGGCATCCGGAAAATTGATCGAAAGCAATTGATCGAAAGCAATTGACCGAAAGCAATTGATCGAATGGAAAATTGGTCGAATGGAAAATTGATCGAAAGGAAAATTGGTCGAAAGAAAAATTGATCGAAAGGAAAATTGGTCGAATGGAAAATTGATCGAAAGGAAAATTGGTCGAAAGGAAATTGGTCGAATGGAAAATTGATCGAAAGGAAAATTGATCGCACAACAATTGATCGAATGGAGAATTGACCGAAACAAAATTGATCGAAAATGATATTGGATCTATTTACACTAATTGACAATGATAACTAAAACCATGGATTACCACAGAAACTTACTTGCAATATATTACAGTTAGTAGATATTGTTATCATGATTTATATATAATAATATTAATAATAATAATAATGTATAATAATAATTTATGGACAACATTTCTTCAATCAACTGCTTATCTATAACAGAGAACTATATGCTTTGAAATATATTATGATTTGAAGAACTTTAAGTTTTCTTAGTTCTAGAATTTAGATAGTTCTAGATAACTTGTGAATTGAAAGTTAAATAATCAATTAATTTAGTATAGGTTTAACGTCTGTTTCGGAACCAAAAGCCATATCACTGACGGCAAAAGGGAATTACATACAAGAGATAGGAAGAAGCAGTCAGAAAGGAAAGTGGATTCATGAACAAAGTCACTTAACACCGTCGATGACGATGCTCATGTATCTGGAAAAGCTACTCTGTGAGTTCAGTCACTTACCAAGCAATGTAACAAAAAGGGACACTATAAGCACCGGTTGCTGCACTCACAGATGGAAGAAAAAAATGAAGCTGCATGATCTATTCGATCAATTTTCCTTTCGATCAATTATTGTGCGATCAATTTTCCTTTCGATCAATTTTCCATTTGACCAATTTTCCTTTCGACCAATTTTCCTTTCGATCAATTTTCCATTCGACCAATTTTCCATTCGACCAATTTTCCATTCGACCAATTTTCCTTTCGACCAATTTTCCTTTCGACCAATTTTCCTTTCGACCAATTTTCCTTTCGACCAATTTTCCTTTCGATCAATTTTCCATTCGACCAATTTTCCTTTCGATCAATTTTCCATTCGATCAATTTTCCATTAGATCAATTGCTTTCGATCAATTTTCCTAGACCCTATAACCACGTATAAACGAATTATTGGTACCGGCAATACTTAACGGTGCCAATGTCATGCATGTCTACGGCCAACACTATTTTCATATAACAGGTGTATTAATTAGATTACGCTATACAGAACACGTGAAGACAGCAGTTACTTTTAACAATGTAGTAACTGGCTCTACAAATTTGTTTTACAGATCGAAGTCAGGAAAAAAAATTAGAACAGTTGCCAATTCAAACTCGAATCTATAATTTTACATACGCTATTTTAACCAAATAGTAATATTTCTATATAAAATTAAATAGGAAGTATAATTTTCAAAATGAATAATTATTTCAATCGGAAAAAAACTTTCAATACTAAACATACGAGTTAACTAGCATCCAAGCTCATTTTTATGAATGGAATAAATGAAGTGTTAAATTAATAATTAAAGGGATAACAGGCCTATTTATACTAAATTGCCAGAAACAGCTACAATTTCAAAGATGTACTTAATTGAGGATATTAAAATGGCTATTTGGTGTGATTAAAGTTAAGAGAGATCGTTTGCACCTATTTTCTCTGATTGTCTGGCGATAACTGTCAAATAGAACCGGTAGACCAGTACAGGGTGGCGCAGAAAAAAGGTAACCCATTTTCAAACTGGTTTATTTTACAAACAATCAAAGCTAGAAATTTTCTAAAAACCTTATTTTATTTCTTTACTTTTTCTGCATCTATCTTGATAATCTGTATAAGTTAAGACGAAAATTAAATATCCCGCAGTGAATTAAAACGAAAAAAATTACAATAGGTATAATTCATTTCATATGGATGTAAAAACATTAAATTATATTATTTTCTGTAACAAGTACAAGACAATTAAAACCTTAATTATCATTTGAGAATTGATGTTTGATATCTTTAATAAAATCGGTTCGCCGTTAATTTGCATCTCCTATTCGAAACCTTCAAAATGCTGCTTTCAAAAGAACAGTTTTTGTTGTGACAAGTAACTTGAACACTTAAAGCTTTAAACAGATTAAATCTCCTTTTGAACATAGCGTACAGGAAAGATTTTCACAAACTATATAACCATATTGACTTATATTAGTAAGTTCAAAACTGAAGAAACCATTTTATTTTGAACAAAAAACGATTAGGTCGCAGGAGGACAGAACGAACACACGAAAATATTAATCTTATTCATGAACAATTTATTGAGAATTCAAACATATCAATCAGAATGAACGAATTGTACATAACTAAAGACACATTTCACCGAATTGTTAAACACGATGTGAAGTATCATCTTTTCAGGAAGCATGCAAGGCTAGAACTCTTAGAACTGATTTACTGCAGTCTAAATTTTTCAAGATAGTTTCTACAAAGAATTGCTCATTTTGGAGAAGACATCGTGATTGGTTATGAAGATGTATTTCCATGAATGAAAGAGTCGATAAACAAAACGTTAATTAAATGTAAAATATAGCATTTTTTTAAATTTTACTACTACTACTACCATATAATTTATAAATAAATTATACCTATTCTGAAATCTTTTTGTGTTTTTCGTTCTCGCACAAGCCCTTTTTATTAACATTTTTTTAATTCGCTGCAGGATGTTTAATTTCAGTCGTACGTTTAACAGATTTTCATGAAAGATGCAGAAAAAATATACAAATAAAACTATGATTTTAGAAGAATTTAACTTAAATAATTTGCAAAATATACCTACTAATTTGAAAATGGGTTTCCCTTTTTTTGCGCCACCCTGTATAGTAAATATACTGATACATCAAAAAATCACTGGATTGGTTAACCAATGTTTTCCTTCATTGAGCCAGTGCTGTTTGGCAACCGTTTGCCCAGTGTCGTTTTCATTGCATTGGCCCATTGTGTAAAAGCATTGGCGTGACAATGCCCGATCGTGCCTTTACTTTGCCAACGTTTACCGACGTTGGCCCGATAGTGCAATGTTATCAGGGGCATCCTACACAAAAATATTAGTAGAAAAAAGCAACTGTCTTAACTCCCTTTTGAACATTGTCAAGGATTCACTGTTCTTCACAGTCGAAGGTAATCAACACGTACATTCCGAAGTTGAGAAGCTATATAAATAATGTTACATTTTGTCGATAAAAACTTATAGCGGGGAAATTTAATAGCATGCTTTACTATTTCTAGCTGAATAATCATGGCGATTTGTATTTTCGGTAACAAAGGATCTAAGATTGTTATGCACATATGTAAAGCCCAATATTATATTTATCAGTCATACAATTTCAAGAGTTCCATTTCACTAAACAACTGATCTGTATGATGTAAGAAAGGAACCTTCGCTATAATTCTTACTGCTCTTTTTTGCAGTAGAGTCATTTTGTCATGATGAACTCCAACACAATTTCCCCAAATAGTTACACAATAATTAAAATATATGGATATACGAGAGAAAAGTAAAGCATAAAACAAACGTTGGCACCAGTTCTGTAACTTTACTCAAAACACACCTACAGACTGTGAAACTTTAGAAGAAACCCTACTTAAATGTTTATCAAATTTGAGATTTTCATCTGGAACTGGAAATGGAATTTCATCGGTATTGGCTTTTCAGCGCCAACGGTTTAACCCGCACCTTCCCCCGATAACCTTCCGCAGGGCCGTCACCCCGCCAGCCGTTCCACACACCTCATCCCTCTCATACCCTAACACCCTACGCCTCCTCCAAAAAAGCCCACACCCTCCCAGTGTCTCGCTCCCCAAAGCACATCACCTCTTCCATCGTCCGCACACCATGTCGCTCTCTCACCACCTCCAGACTCGGACACTCAAGCATAAAGTGCTCAAGAGTCTCCTCCACAGCTCCGCACATACCACACCCCACTACATCTCCTCAGTGTCTCATCCTCCAACCCAGTCTCAACGTGTTACTCCTCACTCCAAACAGCAACCTCGATCCCCAACTATTATCATAAAATTCTCCTCCAATCCTCTCCTTCTCCCTATAATTTTATTTATTTAAACACAAAATTACCCTAACAAACTTTAGTACTGAAGTCGGGCAACTTCAGCAAGTTACAATGTAGCAAACAATAGTACCAAATTAATGCAGGCCAATTGAGACCCGAATAAGCTTTCGCTTCATGGGTAAAAGGACCTACCTAAAGATAAAAAATGTATATTTACATATATATATATATATATATATAATATATATATAAATTAATGCATTTGAAAATATATTACTCTGTTGGATAGGAAACTAACAAGTTAGATTTTATTAATTTTTTAAAACAAATTATATAACTTGAGCTTTTGATATTGATATCCAGTTCATTCCAGCATTTCAAGGTGATGTACATAAACGAATTCTGAGATTTTGCATTTCTATAGAATGGGATAGAAAACATTCCTACAAATCTCGTATTGTGACTATTTATAGATGATCAAAGATTGATATTCGAGTTAAAAGTTTCATACATATTTAGTTTTACAGTCTTGTACATAACAACATTAAAACAGTAACTGCGCACATCAGGAAATTTAAGAATTCTACCATGGAAGAAGCATTCATTAGTATGATTGTTCTGAACTATTAATTTTTGCAATAATCAGAGGATTTCATGTGGTTCTAGAGCCACTAATAATTCAACGAGGAAGAAAAAGTTTTCGATTCTTCAGGTGTTTACTCCGTGCCCGTAACTGTAATACAAGGTTACAAAAAATCAGCTATATAAATCTATTACAGTTTCAAACATTAAATTGTATTAAATGCACAAGTATTTAATAACTATAAATCATATTTCAATCAATAACTATTACAAGATTTTAAAAGAACTTTTTAACACTATTTTAATGAGGTAGTTTAATCAAGATTTTTAACTGTTTTAATAACTAGCACAGCATTTTACTTACATTATAATTGTGGATAGACCAAACTTAAATATTTAAATTTTCAATGTAGAGCAATTTGTATGGAACAAAAATTATATGACTGTAAACAAGCATAGGAAAATAAATATTAACGATAACGGCTCTCTATTAGATAGAGAAAATAATACAAATCCTTAACCTTGTGGTGCCCGAAAATGCACGTTAAATATAATAATCAATTAATGGCTAAATTTTGATATGAACTAATTCAAAATACTAGATTAAAGTGGACAAAATAATGTAAATAAGGAGTTATAATAATAATTAATTAATAAAAAGGAACTAGGAAATTACAAGGGACTTCATAGACAATTACAAGACTACCAGATAAATAGAAACATGGAAAATAAAGAAGTACGATAGTAAATTTAAACTAAATCTAATAGATAAGAACTTGAATGAAATGGAATGAAACTAGGATTTACGAAATACTAAATTTTGCGCAAGGTTTAAATAGTTAAATTTTAAAGTCTTCTTAGGCTAAGCTATTTAAACATAAATACAAAAATAAAAAGGTTTGAAAACTACTACTATTTTTAATCTTCCTAATATATACTAACTTAAAGAATAACAAATTTCCAAATCTAATAAATTATCGGGCACCACTAGGTGATCAAGAAAACGCACAACCTACATTCACAGGATTCGGAAACTAAATGAATCTTTAGTTGAGGAATGCAGTGTTGCCGAATAATTTGGCCCACTGGTTCGAAAATTTCTCTGAGAAAAAATAGAAAAATAATTATGCACAGCACAATGATCATTATAGTTAAGTCCATATACAATCCGAACGGCTCTCTTCTGCGAGACCAGGATTTTATTTATCAAATCTTGAGAGACACAACCAAACAATTCAATTCCGTAAGTTATGTAGGGGTACACCAATGCATAATAAATACTTAACAGAGAGTCCTTCGATAATACATTCCTCAATTTAAACATAATACCTGTAGTTTTCGATATCTTTGATATAACATGATTAACATGAGATGAAAAAGTCAAATTACTATCTACTAACACACCAAGAAACCTAACACAATCTATCTGCTCCAATACACAATGATCAATTTTAATGTCTCTCAGTGTTTTCTTGTTTCGGTATGAGAAAATCATGTAATTTGGTTTTATTTACATTAATTGCCAGCTTACTCGACCTTAACCAAATCGAAAGATTCTCCAACTGTAAATTAATCAAAGCACAAGCATGGTCAATATTTTCACTAGGAAAAGGTAAATTGAGAGTGCTATCATCTGCATACATTATTAGCTTAAAGTTACCTGTGGAGTTACATGTGTCATTAATAAATATCAAAAACAATAACGAACCCAATATCGAGCCTTGTGGGACACCATGAGTTATAGGCAATTGTGAAGACGATACACCATTTAGTCTCACGAATTGTCTTCTGCCTGTTAAATAACTTATGATAAAATCATTACAAATACCACGGAAACCATAATGCAACAATTTACCTAACAGAATTTCGTGGTTCACAACATCAAAAGCCTCCCCAAAATCAAGAAAAAGAGAAAACACATATAATTATTCCTATCAATTTCATCATGCAAAAAACCAGACAAATCTACGAAAGCATCAGATGAACCTCTACCACTTCTAAAACCATACTGCCGGTCTGACAGGATTTTATTTTTGTCCAAATACATAATCATTTGTTTACTAACAAGTTTCTCAAAAATCCTACTTACAACCGGCAGAATGGAAATAGGCCTATAGTTACCAGCAAGATTTTCATCACCACCTTTATAAATAGGTACTACACGAGCTATCTTGAGAAGATCTGGAAAGTATCCGTCAACAAAACATTCATTTACAATGCTGCATAAAATCGGAGAAATAATATCAGCAACATATTTAACTGCTTCAACAGAGAAGTCATCCTTATCTGACTTTTTATCTTTCAAAGATTTGATAACGTCTTTAACTTGTCGAACACTAACAGGAGAAAAGAAAAATGAATTTACATAACTACCTGACAAGAAACTACTGTAACTGACTGGAGACTGTGATATTTGACTACTAATATCTCTACCTATACAAGTATAAAAATCATTCAGGGCATTTGCCATATCACCGTTACAATCAGTCAAGCTACCGTTTACAACAAGTTTTTTTAAAGATCTATCAGCTTTACCCGCCATAGGTTTAATAAGACTATTTATTATTTTCCATGTACCACGAACATTATTTTTATATTCTTCGAATTTATTCATATAAAAGTTCCTCTTAGCCTACACAATCAATTTACTGACAGAGTTCCTATAGGTATTGTATGATGCTTTAGACAATTTACCATTACGAAATTCAAGATATTTTAAGTGTCTATTTTTAATGGAATTCTTAATACTTCGTGTAATCCACGGTTTTATTGAATCTTTATACGAAACTATTCTCGTCTTTTTAGGGCATGACCGATTGTAAACTGACATGAGAATATTATTAAAATTACTAAACATACTGTCTACATTATCAGAATAATTGATCTCACTGAAATCAGTAAGCACTAAATTAGTATAGACTTTTGATAGAGTATGATCATTAATAACCCTATCAACAATATTTTTTTGAGAGATTCGAATAATCAGTTGAGGTGAAAACATTATTTAGCACTAAAAATATTGAAAAATGGTCCGATAGTTCTGATATGATAGTACCGGCAGTGAATAGTTCAGGTCTTCATATTAAAATATTATCAATTAGAGTACTACTATTATCTGTGACATGAGTTGCATTGTTTATAGTGGGAAAAAAAGAAAAGGAGTTTACTGTATTTAGGAAATTTTGAACATTAAGATTATCATAGTAATGAAACAGGTCGTAATTGAAGTCACCGCAAATTATTATGTCTTTGTATTGGTTTACTCTGATGTTAGAAACTATTTCACTAAACCTACCTATAAAACAATCGTGACTAGTATTTGGAGGTCTATAAACCACTCCTACGAGTATCTTACAGTTTTTCATCATAACTTCGACAAAAATACTCTCAATAAATTCACAGGAGGTAGTCATAGCGTCAACAATTTGTCCATCGAAACACTCTTTAATGAAAATAGATACACCACCTCCTCTTTTATTATCAGTTCGTATTATATGATATGACTTATATCCCCCAAAGCTGACTAGATCAACAGTTATATCAGTTAACCACGTTTCAGAAAAACCTAGCAAATCAAATTTAACATTATAAAGTTCAAACTCAGACAATAGCGCATCATACTTAGGCCACAATGACCTAATATTACAATGAAACAATGACAAGTCACTCTCAGATTTACCTATGCTACAATTGAAACTATCAATACTATAATACTCACTACCATTACTCGAATACAATTCATTGAAATGATTTAACTCAGCATCTACACTATTCAGAACATTATCATTCACGTTATCAGGAGAAACAGCAGATTAACAGACACACAGATAACACAGTAATGCAGACAAAAACCAGCAGAGTAAAGAAGAGGAGACACACAGGTGAGAGAGGAGAAACATCAGGTGAGAGAGGAGAAACATCAAGTGAGAGAGGAGAAACATCAAGTGAGAGAGGAGAAACATCAAGTTAGAGAGGAGAAACATCGACTGAGAGAGGAGAAGTCAGATGTCTGTAGTTGATAAATTACAATGTTTTATACAGAATTCCTCCAATTGCTGTCGGGAGCTGATAAACATTTTGAAATTTTTGTTTGCAGGAACAGGCGCTTTCACCCAAACGTAGACTCTTCCCCCTGCAGAACCACAGGCACCTAGTTTCTCAGGATTCTTCTTTTTAACTTGCCTTAATGTGTAAAGGATTTGAGATCTTAGCGGAGTTAGACTGTCGTTAATGTAGAGCTGAGCGGGTTTTGCGGACTTGCATGCAGATATAAGATCTCTCTTCACTTCACCGTTTACTAATTTTACAAGAATCTTCCTTTTACCCACGGAGCGCCTGTCGGATTTACCACCCAATCGATGGGCCGAAAGTATAGCATCGGGGGTCAGATTATAATTCATTTTGCCTTTCAACAGATCAAAGAAAACCTGACTTGTTACTTCACCGGCCTTGGTGTCAGGAAGAACGTCCCCGGACACCACTATATCATTGCGACGATCCAGCATTTCGACGTTCTCAATTCTTTCTTCTAACCTTCCCATATCTCTCCTTAGATTTACATTTTCCTGCTCCAACTGCTCAATTTTCCTGTCCCTACTCTCCAACAGTTCCGTCATTTCATCAAACTTGTTGTCAAATTTGTCCGCCAGCATCCTATATAGGAGCTGCCCATCCTCAGATAGTCCCTTCAGTTGAAGTCTAGTGGGAGGCATATTACAGTAGACATCAGATATGGCAGGGAACCCAACAGACACACAATGACATAGGGCTATCACACTAGACAGATATAGAGACTCAGTGCAGCAGTGGAAAACAAACGTAGCAAATCACGAGAGCAGAAAATAGGAGTAGAGCAGAGCTAGAGTAGGGCTAGGCTAGAAAGTAAACAAACAGTAGGGAGCTGCGCACGTCCGTTCAGCATGAGATCATAGTTACGAATACTCCAAGGTTATCTTTTCCACAATCTCCAATCTCCATCTTCCATGCTCCTACTCGTTAACCAATCCCTCAACTCAGCTATTGCTTATATCCTCCAGCTGCCCCCAATCCAGACCCACCTCCCCCAAGTATTCATCCACCATCCTCATCCACGGATCACGTCTCTCCTCAACCCTCATCTCTTCAATCACCCTTCTCAACACCACACTCTCTGACCTCATCATATGCTTGTCAAACTTCAGTTTCTCTTTCATCTCTCTGGCATGCACAGAGGAACACCCCACTTCCCTTGAAGCGTCACTATGGGTGTCCATGAGAGAGCAGCCATTACCTTTCTCCACACTCCAATCTCTATTCTCTGCAACCTTGCTTTCTCCCCCTTGCTCCACCCTAGCACTCCACCTGCACTCAAGACACTAGGTAGCACCACCCCCTTCCAAAAACTCTTTCCCACCAGCAACCTATCGCACGACCTCTCCACAACTGAATATGTCAAGTTTGCCATTCTCTCCACCTTCCCTATCCTCTCCCTCTTACATTCAACAAAACAATCTCTCTTCGCTGTCACCAACACACCAAGGTACCTCATCTCCCTCACACATCTGATACCCCCCACCTCAGCCTCTCCTCCCACTCCCCCATTGAAAACCATGCATCTCTATTAATCCGCATTCCACAGCTCTCTGCTCCCGCCTCCAGCACCTCAACTATCCTCCCTGCCTCCTCAACACTCCTTCCCAGCAGCAGACCATCATCTGCATAAAAAAGAACTGGCACTCTAACCCCTCCTCTTCTGTATCCCATTCCACTCCTCACCAGCCTCTCAATGATCATCCCCACAACCATTACAAATAGCTGTGGAGAACCCGTGCATCCTTGCCTGATCCCACTTCCAACTTCAGTCTCTCCCATCTGCTTTCCCTCCCTCCAGATCTCAGTCCTATTTCCTTGGTACAAATTCGCGACCACACCAATCATCCTTGGACCACATTTATAGTAGACCAGAGCCTCTATCAGCACCCCCTATCTACACTGTCAAATGCTTTCGCGAAGTCCACCGCTACGACCACTAATGTCTCCTTCCTCTTATAGCTCTCCTCTATACTTGCCTTCGAGAGGAACAGATTTTCTTCCATCCTTCTCCCCTCCGTAAACCCCGCCTGCAGACTCCACACCCTCTCATCTAACATCTTCTGCTCAATTACCTTCTCTTTCAATCCTCCCATAAACATCTTATTGCCAGCATTTGTCAGTGCTACCAGTCGATGCTGGCTAGCTTGTGGCTTCTTTACTTCAGGCAGCATGACCGTTGGTGAGATTTTCCATCCTTGTACCACCTCCCCATTCTCCAGCAGCCGATTGTACACCTCTATCAACTTATCCACATACTTCTCACTCTCCTCCCAAGGCTCTGTATAGCTCTCCCTTGATACCATCAGGGCCGGGCTGCTTCCCACTGCGTATCCTCCTCAGTCTCCTCTCCACATCTCCTCTCTCAAATTTTATGTTCTCCATCCATCCCTCAACACCCTCTATCTCTCTTATTGTAGGTAATCCTTGGATTAAGTTTTCTCTTCTATCATTTCTACTTCTCTCCAACTCTGCCAAACCTTTTCTTCTTTCCTCCTCTGATCATTCCATACTTCCACAATGCCATTACCCTGTCCCGCATATATTTCTCTCCAAGATTCCATCATAACTTCACCTTCATCTCCCTCTGGTACCTCTCCTCCATCCTCCCTATAAAGTTTCTTCTTTCTCTCCATTCCATTTTCACCCTTTAGCTTACTTATCATTTTCAACAATTTTTTCCCGTTTTTATTGTTTTTATTTTCAGTGCTATCTTCACCTCGTGTCCCATTTTTGAATCCCTAACAATACTCTTGACTTCATCCTTTTGTTTCCTATAGAGCTCCCAGTACCTGTTTTCCTCTTCCTCATTGCTAGCTCTCCTCTTCTTTCTATTTAGATATCTCCTATTTTTTATTTCATCTCTTATAATTTGATTGATCCAAGCTGGTTCCACTGCTTTCTTCTTCTCTTTATCAATTCTTTTCCTAACTTGCACTTTCAAACATTCATCTGCTTTCTCTTTCATAATTATCTCCATATCACCCACCAATATCTGCTCTCCTCTGTTTACTTCTCTCTCTCTACTTCCTCAACAAACCTTCCCATTGCCTCCTCATCATTGACACGATAGAACTCGCTTATTTGCCATCCACAATCTTTTCTCCTCAACCTAGCCTCCCGAATTTCGAACATAACCTCAATATAACAATGGTCAGATAAATCATATTTGATCTTATCTTCATCAATTGTCATCTTCTGAAACCTGGCATGCATGTGTTCATCCACCAAAACATAATCAATGACACTCCTCTCATTACCCTGCACCCTAGTATATTTTCCTTCACAATTATCATCTACATTCAACATTACCAGGTTCCACCTCTCCATAGATTCCAACAACATCTACCCATTACCGTTCAAACCATGCTCTCCTAGAAAGCCCACATGACCGTTAAAATCACCAATTACTATCCTACCCCTACCATCCGGAATATCACTCATTTTCCTATCCATTTCCCTATATATTCCTACATTTCTTTCTGTTTCTCTAGTATCAAGATATACCAATATGATAATCAGTTTTATACCACACACTTCCACCTCTCCAACCAAAATATCAATACACCCACTATTGTGCTTGCTAATGCTCGCACTCTCCAAATCCTTTGTTATTAACATTAATCCTCCACCCTTCTTATCCTTCAATTCTCTCATCTGCTCTACTAATGCCACTTGGTCTCCACATTCTACTCTTCTATATTTTGCATGCGTCTCAACAAGCCCAATTATTTTCATTTCATTATCTTCCCCTCTCCACTCATCTTTCTTCTCAGCTCAATTGCTTTGGTATCTGTCAACCCCTGCACATTTATCAGATCAACTCTCCCCCCATGTTTACTCTCCCTCCCTTCAGTCTCAACACCACCTGATTCGTCTCCCTCCTCCCTCCTATAGGCCCCCTGTTCCTCTTTCATTCATTCTGTCTTTCATTTATATGCTCCTCTCTTATATCCCCATCATCCCTTAGTCTTCTAAGCTCCTCTCTCAACTTCCTATTCTCCTCCCTCTCCCTTACTGTGAGGTCTGGCACTATCATCATTCGCCTGTACTTTTCTCCTGCATTTCTGAGATTTTTTGCCTTTCCTATTATAGCCCACTTTTGCCCTGCAGTCCTCAACTTTACCAGTAGAGGAGCTGGTCTATCCCCATTCTTTTCATTTCCTGTTTCTCTTTTTCCTTTACTTAACCTTACTGTTTCCTCAACCTCTATATTTCTTAATTCCACCTGATCCTTCACTTTCCCTTCAAATGCTATCTTATCACCTTCTGCTTCTATTTTCATCCCATGAACTATCACATTGCATTCCTTCTTTTTCTTATCATCCTCCTGCCTAACCCTATCCAGAACTTCTTTCTTTATTCCTTCTACCATTTCTCCTGTACTAGTGACAGTACTACCACCCTCCATAGTCATAGTGTTCACCAGTAACTTAGTTTCTCCATTACTATTCATAATATCCCTCATCTCTTTCATTATTTCCTCCCTCAACTCTCTTTTTATGACCTCCTTCATTCCCTTCACCTGCTCTATCACCTCATTGAATTTCTCCATCATTTCTCTGTTCTCCCTTCTCAGATCCTCATTCTCATTCTCTAGTTTCCCTATCTTCTCCCCCGCTCCCCGAACCACCTTCTTGCACATCTCACAAACCCATATGGACTCAGCCCTCCCCTTAAAATAATCATAATCTTTCTTTTTCAGCCCTCCACAGTCCACATAATACCACTACACACACACATCACACTGAATGCCGCTCTGATCATCCCCAACCGTTTTCTTAAAAACAAAAGGAAAGCTGGAAAAAATATGTACAAAAACTCACTGTTGTTTAAAAAAATTAAAGGAACTTACACTCAACCAGGATACAGTAACATAGGGTATGGTAATCAGCTGATTGAATCTATAGTTTGACGTGACCACCGGGTGACTCAAAATGGCGACTCTGACCACACTTTGAAACATGGAAAAACCTACGTAAACTTAATCACTTTTAAATTGAATTTTTTCTTATCAATTACTAACTAGGCATTGGTTAAATTGTATTTCCATTATTTTTTTCCTTATTTGTTATTCATTGGAACTACAATTTAGCAGTTAACTAGCACTAGTTTAGGCTGCTAGGTAGCATATGTTCAAGACCCTATTTTTTATAGATAAGTAAAAGAAATGAACAATTAAAACACACCTGAATTATATCTATATATTCAACTTTGAGGTTCAATCACCATTTTCGCTTTTCTTTTGTACGAAACCCTTATAAAATGACTTTAAACTTCTCGATATTAACATGCAAATACGAGGAATTATGAGCCGCTCGGTCACAAACAAGGAATGTGTTGTTGTGGTGACGTCATATTTTTGTGTCGTCTGCTAGGTACTATACCTGATTATGTTCTTATACCTTGCACTCAACAAACTTTTCCAATAATTATTAATGACCACCCAATAGTTACACCTAAAGAGAAGGCAAATACAATAGCTAAACATTTTGCTAGGATTAGTGAAAACTCCAATTAATTTATGTCTACCATCTGATTACTTACAAACACTAGAAGGAGCACAAAATATGGAAATCAATACTGAAGAATTCAATTGTCCATTGACACTGGATGAATTGAAATTAGCCATCAAAGCAACGAAAGATACTACTCCTGGTATTGATAATATTCCAAATTCATTCATTAAAAATCTAGCTAGCACACAGCAAGAGGAACTATTGTATTTATTCAACATTAGTTGGTATTCTGGATGTTTACCAAATTCATGGAAACAAGGAATAATGATACCTATTCTTAAATCTGGAAAAGAAAAGACTGTAGCAGCATCATACAGACCTATAACCTTACTGTCATGTATAGGGAAACTGATGGAGAAGATATTGAGCAAGAGGCTCTTGTATTGGTTGGAAGAAAATAGAATATTTGCAAATCATCAATGTGGCTTCAGACAAGGTTATTCAACATACGATGCACTGCACAGAATAGAAAGCAATATTCGCTAATCTCTTCTCAACCACTCCCACACAGTGTTGGTTTACTTGGATCTACAAGGTGCCTTTGACAGGGTATGGCATAAAGGCCTACTGTACAAGTTAGCAAAAATAGGTGTAAATGGAAGAATGTACAAATGGATTGAGAATTATCTATTTTCCAGAACTTTCCAAGTAAGAATTGGAAACTGTGACTCAGACAGTTATGCTGTAGAGTCTGGTGTTCCGCAAGGAGCTGTGCTCAGCCCAATGCTGTTCAATCTGATGTTGCATGATCTACCTAAGAATCCCAACATATCTATTTACACCTATGCTGATGATAATACCTATTCATGTACCAACAATAATCTTTACTTGCTAAAGAAAGACATGCAATCTTATTTGAACAGAGTGGTGTCCTGGTTGGAGTATTGGGGCATGGTAGTCAGTCCCAACAAGAGTTCAATGCAATTCTTTTCTCGAGGAAGGTGTAATGATTTAATTCTTAAAATAAATGATAAGGTTCTTCCATCTAACAAAACACAGAAAATTCTTGGAGTTGTATTTGATGCTCCAACTTTAACTTATAGACAACACATTGATGAACTAACAAAAGATATCAGGAAGAAGATTGACATAGTGAAATGTTTATCATCAACAAACTGGGGAGCACATGAAAAAATACTCAGAATGTTCTACATTGCATATGTGCGAGGCAAGCTAGACTACGGATCTAGTCTATATGGATTGGCTGCTGATTCCCATCTAAAAAAGCTAAACTCCCTCCAAAATGTAGCCCTGCGTCTGATCTCAGGATGCAGACGTACAACACCAATAACATCTCTGGAAGTGGTGTGTAAAATCCCACCACTTGAAATGAGAAGAGCCTATTTAAGATGTAAATTTTTACATAAAAATAGTAAATAGGTCAGATGAGGATGATACTAAGAAACTACTGCAAATCACAGAACAAGGCAATCTGTGGACTAAATCATACAAAAAAAAAACAAGTCAAATATGACCTCATAAGATTTGAGGTTGGTAATGTTATAGAACCAAATGTACACAAGAATGGCCTACCACCATGGCAAAATATTGGAAGATTCCTTAAAATGTCTTTGGAAGAGGATATTTACTTTGATTGGAAAATAAAATTCAAAGAACTCACTGATCAATATAATAATGAATATTACAAAATATACACAGATGGCTCTCACATAAATTCCCCTTTTCCATCAACTGGTTGTGCCATATATGATCCTCAGCTTGGCATCATTAAGACATACAAACTAAATTATGATCATTCGGTCATATCATCTGAACTGTTCGCTTTGTTAAAAGCACTACAATACATTGCCTCTACTAATATTGCTGGTAGCAAGTTTGTTGTCTTTACAGATAGTATCTTCACTGCAGATGCTCTGATCACTGGAGGGATCTTATGGTCTTCTTACTGGAGAGATACGTCTGCTGATGCATGGTTTGAACAGATCCAGGACGGTAATCATAGAGTGGGTGAAGGCACATGTTGGAATTCTTGGTTAATGAAGTTGAAGACAGAGCTGCCAACTTAGCTCATCACAACACAGACTGTGAAGTTCTACCTCTATCTCAGCATGAGATAATATCAAAATTAAAAGAAGGGTTCTATAATGTATGGAATGAGTTCTGGAAGTTTAAGGTTGACACTACAGCAAGGGGCAAACATTTGTCAGATTTGTATAGTAAAGTACAGCATTATCCTGTATATAATGAAAAATCACGTAGAGTAAATATTGTGCTTAAAGATCCTCTCCAGGCTCCGGGAAAAAATGAGTTTATTACATAATATTTTAGAACTAAGGTTTGCGATCAATGATCATTATCCAGCAAATCGAATGCAATTCGGTTCAGTACATATTTTATTATTTGCTTTTAAAGTTTTTTAATACTCGTGAGCAACAATCGAGCGAATCTCCAACCTGACGCTGAGAAAGAAGATTGTACACTCTTTGTTTTGATTTCAAATTTAGATTTTTAAACAAACAATGCGTTTTTGGCTTTCTTTCAAGATATTAATTGTTTCTAAAAGTATTTAAATGTTTCTATAATAAGTTCATCCAAATTTAAATCTTCAAACGAATAATAAATAAATTTAATGAACCAAATACCTAGTTGACAATCAAAACAAATGGAGTACATTCTTCTTCTTCAGACTGCAAATTGGAAAGTCGGAAGTAAAATAGGTTTTGTAGAGTTTGGATTATAAAAATCTTTAAAAGCATATAAAATTAAAAATATGCTATCAAATTTGATGGGGTTTGCAGTAAAATGATAAGAAACATTAGCCTCGTTGATTTAAGCAATAAAATAATTTGCTTTGAGAGGACCTTTAACAGACTGAGAACTGGTCACTCTGGTAGCAATTCTTATTTGCATAGATTTAATATGACAGATAGCCCCCTCTGCTGTAGTTGCTAAGTTCCTGATAGAATTGAACACTTGTTGTTGCATTGTAATAAATACTGTAGAGAAAGAAGTAACTTGATATCTAAATTAAGTAGTAAGAATTTACCTCTAGATATATCTACTCTATTGGGAAGTAGTACCTCTTTTCCTTTAAATCATTACTATGTAGTTGAGGGACTAACTAAATTTTTAATTGAAACTAAAATTATTTCATTTCTTTAACTGGGGAAGATTCAAGAAGACTAAATAGTCCAGCTAAATAAGTACTCCTAAGATTTAAAAAAACTGAAGAGTACACTTTGAGGGGTTAGGTGGGTCCCCATATCCTTGCAGGAAACCCTCAAGCTCCTGGAGGGATGTTGCACACCCAGATTGTGGCGTTTCACTATTATCCCCTCGCCCGAAACAGGAGCTTGGATCCCTCTGTAAGGATCTCAATATTGAGCACAATTGATGCCTCTTGGTCCAATCCCAATTTTCAATTAGTCTATATATCACTGGTCTATATAGTTTTAACAAAATAACAGTGGGAATTATATTGAGAAATTTTGAGTATATGTGAGATAAAAATAGACCATCAAAAAATTATTTTTAATGTCTTTATTGAAACTAACTACTATTGAATTTTCAGGAGGCACGGACAGCGGATGACAGCAGTCCAATCTCCGAGAAAACCCTGCAAAGAAGAAGAACCGTTTCCTTACACCCCCACACAAATCATCTCCCCCAACTCCATCTAGATCATCCGCTACAGAATAGGTCTTACCCAAGGACAAGGCATGCTTCTCAGCCTCAAAAGTTTCCCCCATTGATCGGTTACCAGAGGAAGGAGGGGATCTACCGAGGCCCATTTTCATTTATTCCAAATATCACTTATACTAAACTTGTATTTAAACTTATACTAAACTTAATTATAGCACTTTTTAAATTTCATATAGGAACGGCGCACTTCCTTCCTTTTCCCTTTGAAAATAATTTTTTGGCAAATTCGGTGGATTTTTAGCTATTTATTCCTATGTTACCATTAATTTTTGGTGGATAAATTGGGAAAATGTTGGTGGATTGGATCTAGATAAACACCAAGGTACTTGTTAATACTTGCTCTACACAAGGTAGGGGAAAGTCCCCATTTATCGGCCACTTAAGAGGTTTCCTTCAAAACTATTATTATTGTTTAACTCTCCTCTCTACTAATGCATATACGACAGAACCAACTAAAAGATAAAATTCAAATCTTTTAAACCATATAAAGTACTATGCAATTACTTTAGTATAAATTAATCTACATTGAATCAAATATTATATCTGAAAAACTCCAATTATCGACATGTTTAAACCAAATATCGTCACATGTTATTACCCATTTATCGTCATGCATCGATACATGGGTGATATCGTCCACAGAATAAAATTTTCATTGAACAGCTTGCAAATTGGGGGAAAATCAGGTAGAATGGGGAAAATCAGGTAGAATGAAGGAAAATCAGGTAGAATGGAGGAAAATTGGATATAATTGGGAAAATTATGTAGAATACAGGGAAAATTAGGTAGAATGCAGGGAAAATCAGGTAGAATGGAGGAAAATCAGGTAGAATGGAGGGAAATTAGGTAAAATGTGGGAAAATTTGGTAGAATTGGGAAAATCAGGTTGAATGGAGAAAAATAAGGTAGAATTGAGAAAATTAGGTAGAATGGGGGAAAATCAGGTAGAATGGGGGATAATTAGATAGAATTGGGGAAAATTAGGTGGAATTGAAAAAATTAGGTAGAATGGGGGAAATTAGGTAGAATGGGGGAAAATTAGGTTGGAATGGGGAAAAATCAGGTAGAATGAGGGAAAAATTGTCTTAGAAGGGGAAATGATGCCAGAATGGAGAAATTATTGATTGCAGCTAGTAGGGGTTTAACGTCTGCTTCGGAACCAAAGGCCATATATCGCTGATGTCAAATAAAATTGAATGCAAGGGACTCGAAGAAGCAGTCAGAAAGAAAAGTGGCTTCATGAACAAAGTCACCTACCACCGTCAGTGACAAAGCTCATGGATGTAGGAAAGCTACTCAGTGAATGCAGTCCCTTACCAAGGAATGTGACGAAAATTGTCACTCTGGGCCCTGAACTGTTGTAATTTGGATCATGAAATATTTTCCCCATTTTATCCAAGTAAATCTTTTGTAACGCTACTAACAGTTTTAGAGGGTAGCGCTGGGTTTATGTTCTTCAACTACGAGGTCTTAGTTTTTGTGTTAGGTAGACTCGTTGGTTTCATTTACTATCACCTCTTCATCTTCCTCTTCGATCCGTGAGTACAATCACCGGATATACCGTATACGTATACTTAATTCTTCGTCACATTTTTGTTACGTGACTACATTCACGGAGTAGCTTTACTGCATCCATGAGCAAGACACCGACAGGTGGTATTTGACTTTGCGCATGAATCTCATCTTAATAAATTTATATTTTGAAGTCAGTGAATTGGCATCCGATTCTGCAGCAGACGTTAAAGCCCCTACATAAGTAATTAATCAAAGCGACTATATTTTTAATTTTCTTCTCATTAAATTATCTTGAGTATAACAATAGTGTTTCGTACTATTGGGTCACACAGAGTATTAAAAACTTCAAAAAGAATGAAAAATATATAGTAAACTTTATTTTAAGCGGTTTATTTAACATATTCAAAGTTTTCCCGGACACTGGAAATGGCATTTAAGATAATATGATGGATTAACAATAATTAATTTATGAATAATTTCAGCTGAAATCAATTTATTTTGAGAGGAAAAAGATTTAGAAAACCAAAATCGTATCGAAATTTTGATAGATCACGTTGTTTGTTTTTCCAAATGGATGAAGTTCACAAAATATATATCATCGTAAACTGTGTGAATAAAAATTAACCGAATCTCAGAGAGATGTAAACACTAAACTATCTACTAAATGATTTTAAGATATATATCAGCTATATATTAATTATTAATATCACACGCAGATGTACAAACATTCTTTGGATAACGTGTATGGCAATACAACAACATGATATGACGTCTAAAACTTGTGAAATTTTGTACGTTTTATCAAATTAGATGACACTTTTTCTAATTAAATCAAATTTGTATTTCTTTACTAATCATTATTTAGATGAACAAGGTATATTGAATAGTATAATCAACTATTCTGTTTCTATTATATGTATATGTATAGGTTCCCCCCTCTAATTACTCCCCCCCCTCCCTGCTTACCACCCTAATTAAGTTCCAGTAGGTCGATAAATGGGTAAAAGCTATTTAAACATAGAAAATTGTATAAATATTGAGAATTAATATATTTACTAACCATGAAACTGTTTTAAAACAACTATTGCGAAATTGATCATAATACCATTTATCGTCACCCCATGACGATAAATGGAAAATCCTCTTTATTGATACCCAAATATCGACACATCGATTTATTTTAAATATTGATGACTAAATTAATTTCTGATTTTATATTTAAGAAATGCAATTAAACATAAGTAAAACTGTATGAACGTTATTTTGAAAAAAAATTATTTGAAGCGTAAAATCGCGCATAACAAATTCTCTATAGTCAGTCAGTCAGTCAGGGTTTTCTTGAATGTGCCTTTCCATCGGCTTCATCTGCATCACTCATCCTCTTCATCTGCCTCAGTCATCTCTTCTTCTCTCAATTTGTCTTCTCTTCCTCCACATCTTCATCATCACTTCGCTTTTCTCTCTTCTCCCCTCCTCTCCGAACAGAAACTCTCCCAACACAGTCTGTCTCTGCTCCACCCTTGGTCTCTGCAGCTCCAACACCTCCATCCTCTCCTCTTCCAGCTCTCCACACTCCAATACAAAATGCATCAGGTCTTCTGTCCCCCTCTCCCCACATATCAAGCACCTCTCCTCATCCCTCTCTCTCCTCCTGTCTCCCAGCCACAAACAGTTTGTTCTAGCTCTGAACCACAACCTGTCCCTCTCTCCTCCACCGTAGTCCTCCTCTTTCATCTCCCTCTTGTACTCTCTGTACAGCCACAACGTGCTCTTCTCGCTAATCTCCTCGATCCATTCTCTCTCCACCCTCTCCGCTACTCTTCTCCTCACCTCATGCCCACTCATCCTCTCCAGATCCTCCACCTCTACTCCAGCCCATTCCATATATTTCCTGGTCCTCTTCCACCATCCCACTCCATTCCTCCTCATGCTATTCATCACCCCTTTCACCAGTCTATTCTCTCCTTGCAACTTCCTCCTCACATACTGCAATCTGCCTCTCACCAACCTGCTCTTCATTGTTCCTATGCCAATCTCTCCTCTCATTGCTGCCACAGATGCATATCTCGGTGCTGCCAAGATCCTCCTCATCGCTACATTTTCTTGCCTCTGCATCTTCTCCACGTCTTCCTCCCTCACATCCACAACTTCTGCTCCGTACAGCACACTCGCTAGCACTACCGACTTCCAGTACGCCTTTCCCACCACCACCCTATGACAACTTTTCTCTATGACTGAGTAGGTCAGGTTACTCATCCTCTTTCCCTTCTCAATCATCCTCCTCCTTTGCCCCTCATACATATTACATTTATTCTCCATCATTACTCCCAAATATTTTACTTCCTTAACCACCTCCATGCCCTCTATCTCCTGTACCTCCTCTCCTCCTCTCATATTGAAAACCATACATTTGCTTTTCTCCATATTCATTTTTAAACCGTACCTTCCTGCCGCCTCCTTCAAAACCCTCACAGCCCATCCCGCCTCCTCTGCTCCTCTCGCCAACAGCATTCCATCATCTGCAAAAAACAAAGAGCTCACCTTCATTCCCCCCACCATCACCCCTCCTGTTCTTCTCTTCAGTTCTTCAATGATTTTGTAGGTGATCAACTTGAAGATCAGTGGTGATGCTGTGCATCCCTGCCTGATTCCACTATCTATTTCCATCATCAAATCTCTTCCACCTATCTCCATCCTCGTTCTATCTCCCACATATCCTCTCTTAATCATATCTATCACTTTCACTGGCACCTTCATATCCTTCAACACCTCCACCACCTTCTCTCTCCTTATTGAGTCATATGCCTTGCTAAAGTCGACTGCCACCACCACCAACTGCTTCCCTCCTCTATACGCCTGACGAACACACTCCTGCAGTACTATCAAATTGTCCAAAATTTCCCCGCCGCTCGTGAATCCTGCCTGTTCCCATTTCACCATTTCGTTCTCTTCCACATGCTTCTCTATTCCCTCCTTCACCATCTTCATCACTACCTTATAGGACACATCTGTTAGCGCTATCGGCCTCAGATCAGCTACAGTTGGTTTCCTCTTCTTCGGTATCATAACTGTTCTCGACTCCTTCCATCTTTCCGGTTCTCCTCCTTCTTCCAGCATTCTCTCTATTCCTTCCCTCATCATTCCCACCACCACCTCGCTTCCCTGCAACACCTTATACAATTCTGGTTTCAAACCATCCAGTCCGCCTGCCTTCCCACTTCTAAGTTCCATCAGTACCTTTCGGATGCTTTCCTCACTTACTTCAAACTTCATTGTTTTTACATTCCAGAAAGGGTCTCCAATTCTGGGTAACCACATCTCAGTTGGGTCCTCTTCCCTCCTTCTTGTTCCTTCCAGAGACTCTTCATATTCCTCAATCTTTTCTTCTCCCCACTCCTCCTCTATTTCATTTCCATGCATCTGGTATATTCTCTGCCAAAATCCTCTCACTTGTTCCTCATACCTCTGCTCCTCTAACTCTTCTCCCTCCTCTGTGTATAACTTCAATTTTTCTTCTTTCTGAGCTTTTTCTCCTTTCAGCTTCTTGATCATCTTCCACATCTGCTTTCCTTTGCCCATATTTCTGATCTCTTCTGCTATCCTTTCCTCATATGTTCTCATTTCCTCACAGATCATTCTGCTTACTTTTTCTTTTTGTTCTCTGTACTCTATCCACCTCTGCTCCCTGTTATCCTCCACTCCTCCACTTCTAACCCTCTTGTTTAATCTTCTTCTCTTAGCAATTTCTCTTCTTATTTCTCCATTCATCCATGGTGGCTCTTCTTTTTCAGTTTGGTCCATCCTCTTCTTGTATTTCACCTTCAAACATTCATCTGCCACCTTCCTTATCACATCATTTATCTTGTTCATTGTTACATTTTCAATCTGCTCCATCTCCCTCTCCACTCCATGTATATACTCCTCCATCTTCTCTCTCCGATTGCTATAAAACCACCCTTCTCTAACTCCATCCCACCTCCTTCTCTCTTTCCTACCTGTTTGTAGCTCTATCTCAATCATGCAATGGTCTGATAGATCTATCCTTTCCTGCTTTTCATCTATCCATACTTTCTTGGTTATTCCATATGCCTTTTCATTCACCAGTACAAAGTCAATCACACTTCTACAGTCTCCCCTTCTCCATGTGTACACCCCTTCACACTTCTCATCAATGTTCAACAACAGCAACCCACTTTCCTCTATCATTTTATTTACACTTTTCCCATTTTCATTTTCATCTTGGTATCCGAGGTACCCCAGATGTCCATTGAAGTCACCGACTGCTATGTAGTTCTCTCCTCTCTCATCAGCCTCCACTACCTTCTCCCTCATCCTCTCCAAAATCTCCCTATTCTGCTGCAGCTCCTCTCTCCCATTTCCAGTCTTCAGATATACCACTGTCAGATTCACAATTTCCTTTCCAAAATTTCCCTTCAATTCCAGACAATCTTTATACTTATTCTCTTTCTCATCTAGCTTCAGGTCCTCCCTTTCCTCAAATAGAACCATTATTCCTCCCCCTCTTCTCTCCTCCATCTCCCTCATACTTTCAACTATCTTCAGGTGTTCAGCTACTCTAATATTATTCACTTTTTTCTGCGTCTCTGTCATACACATCACCACTCCCTCTCTTATCTCTTCATATATCTCAGAATATTTCTGGTTTGTGAGTCCCTGAATGTTCAAACATTTTATCACATATTTATCTGTCTCTTCACTCTCCAAGTTTGCATCTAGTTCCTCCCTCCTCTTCAAAAATTTTTCCTCTTACTATTTTCTTTTGGTCTGGCTCCTTGTTGTTTCCACTCTCCACTGGCATTGCTTTTCCTCGGCACATGGTTCGCATTAAAGTCCGCTTCCAGCCCACCAACTGCCTCCCCTTCCACATCACCCGATGGTCCCCGTCCCTGTCTAACTGCTTCCGCATCTTGGTCTCCCGTGTTCTGCATCTCCATAACTCTTCCCCTCCTGATCACAAACCTTGCTCCTCCTTGACTTCTTTTCTCTCTTAGTTGCTGTCTCAATCTCCTGTCATTCTCTCTCTCTTCTTCCGTCATATCTCTAGTTATATACACTCTTGGGAACCTTGTCGACTGTCTTAGTCTGCTCGTCTTCTTCATTATTTCTCTCTTGTCATCCTCATCTCTCAACTTCACTAGCAGTGGTCTATTTCTTTCATTCTTTTTCCCAAGCCTAATCAGTTTTTCAATTTTTACCTCTTCCACACCCACATCCTCCAAAAGCAACATTCCCAGATTTTCTTCATCTTCTCTGTATCTGTCTTCTGCCTCACCTTCCTCAGACTCTCGTAGGTTGAAAATCATGATATTCTTCTTTCTTCTCTCTTTTTCCATTTCCTCCACCCTCACTCCTATTACCTCCATCTTTTTTTCCTCTTCTTTCTTCTCCTTTCTCATTTCTTCCACTCCCCTACTTACCATTTCTTTCTTCACCTCCTCCAGGTCTCTCTTCAGTACCAGCTCACATTTTTCCAAGTTTGATTCTCCCTTCCTTTTCTTCAGTTCTGCTATATCTCTACTAATCTCTTTTATTTTCTCCATGTTTGTTTCCTTTTTTATTTTCTTTAGTTCCTCTATCTCTCTTCTCATCTCTTTCATTTTCATTTCAGTCTTTCTTCCCACCTCTTCCACCATTTGCTCCATTTTCCTCTCTATCTCCTGATTTGTCTTACTCACCTCCACTTTTACCATCTCTCCACATTCCTTGCTCATCTTCTCCATCTGCTCCCTAAACTGACTAATCACTTTCTTCATCTTCTTGTTTTCATCTGTCAGCATTTTATTTCGGTCCATCACCCCATCTACCTTCACATTACATCCCTGACAGTACCATCTCACCTTCTCATCAATCTCATAGATCATATCGTACTCCTCCTTTGTCATTCCTTCACAGTTTGCATGAAACCACATCCTGCACAGATCGCATATCACCCCGCACTCCCCACTATTCACCCTCTATACCTAATCAATTTCGGTAGGTTTGCCCTGAATGTACCGTATTGTCATACATCTCATCAGTTAAACTGACACTCTGATTGTAATTTTAAATGAAATTACTTACATTTTTGTAACAATAACAAAAATATATGGAGACATCGATTTGTAAAATACCTAAACCATAGAAATGTTTCTAAGTCTTGTTATAGACGAAAATAACTGAAACGTGACGATAAATGGAGAGGGACGATACAAGGAGCCCTTACCCTAGCTCTACATATTTTGTTTCAAATTAATCCAAGTTAGGATATTTTTTTATAATGAATATTATATTATTCGGAAGCTCTACAGATAAGAATAAAAGTATGATGATTTTTTCGTTGTTTCTCTTACTCTTCATTTTATCAAGACTTCCAAGTAGGAAAGTAACAACATACTCAATTACCTTGACAATTGCTTCCTTTACCACATTTCTTATCATTGTATCTCATCTTTCATGATTTTATAGCCTGAATCAAAAGCCTAAAATATATTTCTATTTAATCGTTTCAGCTATTGGTAGGCTAGTTGGAATATTTTTGATGCATTGAATATAATAAGACGTGACTCAAGAGAAAGCAGAAAAATATTATTTGAACTGTGAATTTAGCTGATTTTATTGCACAATGGTAAGTATTCGTAACCCACATTACTGTAATGTACTAAATTGCTGTCTAGTTAGTTTATTAACTCCAATCTGAATGTTATTTAGGCCAGCCTGCAAAGCAAGTCCATGTCGCCAAAGATCTTTGGAAACATTTTTCAATAATTTTTAAGGGAAAATATAATATCTTGGGGACTACTCTCTAATTAATTCCTATGTTTATGCTGAACTTGCAAGCAGCATAAGATGCAAGAAGTTGTGATGTTTAGCCGGCCTTTAGAAGTTGTGATGTAAATTCCACCGACATGTCGGTGGAATTTTTTCCCTTTGAAAATATTTTTCTGGCAAATTCGGTGGAGTTTTTGGTATTTATTCATATGTTACCATTAATTTTTGGTGGATAAATTGGAAAATGTTGGTGGATCAGCCCCAGTCTGTAGAATGTGTATCTTCTCCCGCAGAGATTTTAATTTGAGAGACAGTTGTGTCCGACTCCCAGTCTGTATTTTGTGGTAAATTCCACCGACATGTTGGTGGAATTAACATTTTTTCAGCTTTTTTTCCAATGATATGTCAGGAGATATTCAATTTCTTTTATAAATAAATTCCTGCAATGTCAGAGGATATTTAGCTATTAATTCCTATGTTACCATTAATTTATGGAGGAGAAACTGGAAAAATCTTGGAGGACTAGACAAATTGATGAAAAATGTTGGGTCCATACAATTACCGGAACGGACCACGAATTACCGGAACGGAGTTGTTTTATTGAGAAATATCCCTATTTATGTAATTTAGTTATAAAGTTGGTCGATATATCCAGTCTGCAGAACATGGGACATTTTAGACATTTTCTGTGCGAACAAATTCCACTCTGGAAAAAGTGGTCTTTTCTGATGGATTAATTACTCTGTTGGAGTTCAGCAAACCTTAAAATACAGTATTAAATTAAAGGGAACTGTATAATCTGCAGCATTTAGCCTCTAAAATTCATCTGTTAGCCAAGGCTATTTTCAATTTTTCCAGAGTGGCGAACAATCCCCTGTCTTTATTTAGTGCACAAAATCCCACTGACTTTTTCAAAATGCTGAAAAATCCAGTAACCATAAATTTCCAATAATTTGGCTGATCTACCAACATTTTCCCAATTTATCCACCAAAAATTAATGGTAACATATGAATAAATAGCTAAAAATCCACCGACTTTGCCAGAGCAGAATACTATTTTCAAAGTGGGAAAAAATCCACCGACATGTCAATGGAATTTACCACTAAATACAGACTGGAACAATCCTTAATTTCCTCCTATATTTACATGTATTTTTACTGAGAACAGAAGCCAAAATAGTCTAATAGAGGATTTCTTGGAGAACACTTTACCAGTTTCTGCAGTCTGAAAATTCTAAAATTCTAAATGATATCATATAGGTATACCAGATTGTAAATTCCAATGATATGTCGGCAGATATTCAATTTCTCTACTAATAAAAAAATTCCTGCAATATCGAAGGATATTTAGCTATTAATTCCTATATTGCATAATTGCCAATGATTTTTGGAGGGGAAACTGGAAAAATGTTGGGAGGACTAGACAAATTGATGAAAATTGTTGGCAGATATTTCTCAGATGTTTGAAAAAGTCAGAGGAGTTCAGTGCACCAAATACAAACTGGCATATAACCATTTTACACTCGTTTTCTTCCCGTAATCGCTATAAAACTTATGAAACATAGACAGACATTTTACAAGAGTCTATGCTGAAATTGGTGATTTTGTATTACAACTTAATTGAGAAATAACCCTAGTTATGTAATTTAGGTATAATTTTGATCCAAATGATATCATATTTAACCATTTTATACTCATTTCTGCTCGCTCGTAATCGCTACTCAACGTCTGAAATAGACACCGTGATTCCGCATTATAGTAATACATATTAATTAATTATATATATTTAGCACCTACGAATCTCTATATAGTTAGGTACCATGGTTCCTATTTAGCCAGGTAATATGATGCAATAGTTAACAAATTTTATTTGTAGCTTAAATAGTTCATCTAATATTCTATCTCAAAGCTCCTTCTTTTGAAATAAATTCCGGATTTCACAATAAAAGCATTACCTACGTAATAATTAATCTAACTAGTGAAAACTGTAGTGATCATACTTATTCCACTAGATACATATATTAATTATCATATATATTTCTATAATTATTGTGTTACATTGAACAAACAGCAGTTGAATGCTCTATGTCTATGAAATACATTTGGTAGTTGGGTATACTAAGTTTGATCAAAGTTATTGATTGGTTCTACAATTAATTTTTGGTCACGTCAGAAATGAAAATATAATAATTTTTATTTATCTTCTATTCTAATTAGTAATTGGTACCATGAATAATTGAAATAAAAGCTAACTAATAATAATTATATAGAGATTTTCACGTGTTCGAAAATATGAAACTGTGCGATAACACGGAACTTACCCTAAAATGGGATAAGTTGAATTTCTGAACCAATTGCTTCTAATAACCTTAACTGAATTACAATATTGATGTTTTTTAGTTACCATGAAATAATCACAAAAACTTGTATCACAGAGAGGCATACTTTGTTTCATAGTTATTCATTTTTTTTTTTTTTCGATAATTAGTCAGAGAGCATCAAATTAAAATGACAAGTAGTGACAACATCATTCATAACAAACAATTGCAATCTTTCACAGAAAACGGATATACATAATACATCGCGTCATATCAAAACAAAATGGCCGCTTTGTTTACATTTCAATAAGCACATTTCTGTGCTTTCCGCCGTTCATACATGATTCTTGAGTCACCAATTTTAATTTTATATCTAATTAAAGTGCTCATTAGTCGTCTATATATGGGAAAGATACTTATTTTCACAAATTTTAAGTTGACAATTAATCGGCGACTTGGTACATGCTCTTAAACTAGGATTTTAATGGCGAGTTTGTGATAGTTATTTTGAGCACTTCAATTGCAAATGGCGAGAAATATCTATTTTTCTCCTATGCAGCTATGCTACAATGTTATTTTGGAGAGAATTTATGATAATTTGATCATTTTGGAGAAAAATTTAGTGATTTTTGGAAAGCGCTGGAGAGAAGAATGGAGTGTTTATGAGCCGTACTATTTTACTTGGGTATCTGCCATATTTCAAAGGCTGAAAACTGTACTTAGCCAATTTCTTGCCAAAATCTTACAAAAATCCTCCACATGCAACTTCATCTTCTCTTTTTCTATCTTCATCAGCAACTTGTATGATACATCTGTCAGAGCTATGGGTCTTAGCTCTGACACTTTTGGCTTCCTCATCTTTGGTATCATAAGAGTTTGATTCCTTCCACTCCTCCAGCTCTCTTCCCTCCCATATCACTCCCTCCAGTCCTCTCCTCAAAGCTTCTACACATATGTCACTCCCTTGCTGTACCTTATACATTTCTGGTTTCAGACCATCACATCCTCCAGCTTTCCTGTTCTTCAGACTTCCCCATGCCTTCCTCACATCTTCTCCCTCTATCACCATCTCCATCACTTTTACATTCCAGTCTGGGTAGCCACATCTCCTCTGGGTTAGCTTCTCTCTGTCTAGTTCTCCTGAGTGTTCCCTCCTATTCTTCTTTCGTTTCCACATTCCACACATCTTCCATCCTATTATCATGCATTTTATATATTCCTTCCCAAAATCACTTTAGTTCCTCTTCATATTTCTCCTCTTCTAGTTCCTCTTCTTCTGTATACTGCTTCAGTTTTCTATTTCCATTAACTTTCTCTCCTTTTAGCTTCCTAACCTTTTTTCACAGGTCCCTTCCTCCTTCCATGTCTCTTATCTCTTCTGCTATCTTATTTTCATATTTCCTCATTTCTTCACTAATCATTCTCGTCACCTTCTCCTTTTGTTCTCTCTATGCACTCCAGGCATCCTGTCTCTCCTCCACCTCTCCATTTCTATGTGCTTTGTTCTATCTCTTTATTATCCATGTGTTTATCCTAGCCATACTAATTTACTTTGGTTCCAACATACAACCGTTGAGATCATAAATTCACTGTTACCAACTGATGATCAGGTTTTCTTCCCTTGTCCTGATGTTGAAAGAAAATCTTTCGAAAGTATGTTTCAATGTTACAAAACTCATGATAAAAGTACCTGTAGCTACATGTTTGGATTATTGAATATGCACCTATAGCAAACTTGAAGACCAATTCATTTTTTTCTCATTACACTGGCTTTTTTTTCTGTCCTGCTTAAAAACATGGCTTGGGGAAGATACCAGTTTCTTTTGCACAATGAATGCACTTTGATAGCTAGTCATATTAATATTTTTTACAATGGTCATTTGAATATTTTTTGTTCTGTAATTTGTAAGAAAAAAAAGTGCATTACTTTATAGTCCATTCCAGGCTTTCCAGCAAAGTCAATGTATTTTTAGCTATTACTCCTATGATGATATTAATTTTTGATGGGGATATATTGATGGACTGGCCTAATTATTAGGAATATGTTGGTGGATTTTTTCAGCTTTTAAAAAAGTTTATAAAATTCAGTACACCAAATACAAACTGTTATGAATAATGAAATATGGCAGCTAGTTTGCTAATTATTATTTTTAAATACATTTTCTAATTTATAGCCTATCTAATCTTTCCTCTAGTCTGACGTTTTTATTTTCTTTTCAGGGTAAGAATTCCAAGGCAAAGAAGTTCATAGACTTCAAGAAGGACAATATCCTTAAACAGTATAACTTGCAAAAGAAACGTCCAAATGCTGTCAACACAGAGGAATCAAAACCAACCAAAAACAAGCCTGTTCTTTTCCAACTGAGAGAAGACTTGGAAAGACAGGAACAAGCTGCAAAGGGAGAAGAAGAAATCAATGGAGATGAAGAAATAGTCGATAATGAGGAGGGAGATTTAAATGAATTCGATTTAACTGAAAATGTGAGTTATAAATATAACAGAATATTAATGATGAAGTACTTGGTTATATTCCACTGATATACAATTTTTTAAATATTTATTACTCATATTTTTCAGCAAGACCAGCCCAAAAATTCATATGACTTTGACAATGAGTTCCCAGATGATGGATATGATTATTCTCAACATCTGAGAGATCCTCTCGAGTGGGATGATGAAGAGGAAGAGGCGGAAGTTTACTTCTGCAGTAGAGGCAGAAAACCTCAGGTAAATTAAGTAACATTCATTGAATTATGAACCTGTTCACTAATTATTCTCACCACATTTTATTGGATGTAGCTAGATGTAATGTTCATATTATTTATTCATTTTATTTTGAAATCTATTTATATGCCTTGCATCTATGTTACCTTTAATATTACTGCTATCACATGTAAAAATTAATACTGGACTCTGATTATAATATTAACCTGCAACTCCTGAAATATTATAGTTTGTATTTAGCAGCTAGCTATTTCCTTTTATTTCGTATTTAATTAGATGGTATTTTCTTTCATTGATCTTTATCAGCTTTTAATGTATGAAATCAGGTGTAGGCAAATAAAAGTTAATTTAAATTTTTAAATTCCTCTCACTTTTTTCATAGTAGCTAGTGATTGTTTTCTATTGTAAATAATTGAAACCATACCTCATCTAGGTAGATGAATTAATATTTAACTAACTATCATCATGTTAGAATTTTGATTAAAAGAGTCTGCTAATATTTCTTCAATTTTTCTAGATACTTTTAGCATTATTTATAGCTATTAGTCCATTACTATATAGTAAAGTGTAAATAATTCAGTGAGTAAAGGTGAACTTTACTCACTAATTACTAACTGCTCTAAATGCCATTCAACAATTAGCTATGATTACTTTTAATTGTTTTAAATTTATAATGAAATCCTTTTTTCCCTCAGAAAACTAGGGCCAAGCAATCACAACTACCAAACACATTCGCTTACGAACCTCCCACTAACGAAGACTGTCCCACTCTTGTATCTGATAATGGTAACCATGTGCTTTGTTTATAAATTGACTATAGGGAAGCTATGAATTATCAGTCAGTGCCACATCTTGTCATATAAGATAAAACGTTATACTTATTTTACTTTAAATAATTGTTCATTATTTTTATATAAAATAATTATCAAATCGTTTTGAATTTGGATGCTGACTGATGATTCATAACTTATCCTAATATACTCTTCTTGTTTATAGCTACATAATAAATTATACATGATATATATCTTGTTTATAGCTACATAATATATAATTTTTTGAGAGCCCAAGTAAACTTAGATTCACAAGAACCAGCTAATCTAACTATTTTTCCAGGTCTTTCTTCAGATGAAGAAGTGAGCGAAGAAATTATTGATGACAGTGAATTTGCCAATCGGTTCGAAGACACTGAAATGATTGAGCCAATAATTGTCACTGAAAATGATGCAGACATTATGGAAGATGAGGAAGATATTTACGAAGCTTTCTTTGGTGCTGAAAATATGTAAGACAACCTAGATAACTAGTGGATGTACTCTTGGAATTATTCTTCTGCTAGAAACATTCTGAGTTTTTTATTAGACGCCTGCTACTGAATATAAGCATTAAGTTTTAAAAAGAAGGTAGTTTAACACTCCTTCCTATAATATTATACTACATTGCTCATCAAAGTGTAGGCTATATTTAAAATATTTGTTGTTAGTAATATAATAAACATCGTTAAAATATTAATCGAATGGTCATACAAATGATTTCATTGAATAGAAATTTGTTGCTAGCTAGAAAATGTAAGAGTGAATATTAATAATTAATTAAACAAACCTAAATAACAAGAAACATAGCTTCTTATATCATATTTTCTACTGTTATCTATTTGTAATGAATTCAGTTTTGATCAAGGCTGTGGAGTCTGAGTCGATAAATTCAAAATAAAGTAGTCGGAGTCGAACATTTAATGTACCGACTCCGCAGCCTTGGTTACGATAGTCACTTCCAATTTATGATTCAATTAAAGAACTTTGTAGCTTCCCTCTTATTTTTATTGTAAAAATATCTTTCTATAAAAATGAAAAATTACTTTCATAGCTAGGTATATAATTTAATTTGTTGTATTTATCACAGAGATGAGAATGAAGAAGTTTGTTATGATGATATGCCACCTCTGGAAGAAGAATTCTCTGACGATGATTTAAGGTATGCAAACTGAACTTTCCTACCTTTAGTCTAATTTTGATATCTTCACTTGTAAGTGGGGGAAAGGCGCTAAACTTGAACACTCAGTGATTGGAAAATAGCTGTTAAAGTAGGACATAAACCAATTGTCCCTTGGAAATTTTGATCCTGCCATATCGTATGATAACACCCACTTTTCGAGTACTGTGGGTGTCAGAGTACTTGGTTGTTTCCCCTTTAGTAAATAAATAGAAGAAGTAAGTTCCAAATTCATTGATGGCGAACTCGATCCATTCTTCAGAAATGATGTAAATAAATGACGTCGCATAGAGTACTGTCAAATATTATAAGTGAATAGTGTGTAAAACGTGATATAAACAATTTTATGTAGCTAAGTTAATTTCCATGAAAATGCACATTTAACTGATTAACAGCACAATTTTTATTTAAAAACGAATGGAAAATATTCTGTGTTTCAGATGTTCCAATATTGTACTTGGTATACTTCTCTATTTATTTACTATAGTTTCCCTATAGATAATATTTCAAAATATGGTTTTATTTAATGTAGCCAGTTTGATAAGTGTTTCCAGTTCTCTCAAGTTGCATAATTAGCCTTTATTCCTTTAGCATGGCTCTGTCTGACGATGAAGAGGAAGGAGGAGACATGAGGAGCATAGAGAGTAAATTCAGTAGAATGGCGGCACCAATGCCTACCAGTGACCAGATGACAGAGGAGCAGATGAACGCTTTCTTTGACTCCATGGGCAATGGAGTCAGGAGAGTGGAGGCAAATGGAGAGGTAGAGATGGAGAGTTCAAAAGGAGTTCACACCGAGACCAGGGCCAGTCAGGCGATGAACGAAAAAGTTAATCTCATGGTGAGTCTTAAGTTGAATATTTGTTAATGATCACCATTTTGAAATCATTGCATTTGATGTTGTTGGTAAAAGATCAACATGTGGGTATATCGGAATCTCTCGTAATTTATGAATAAAATTTATTTTGACTCTTTTATCTGTCTTTTCAAAGACTATTCCTTTGAAAAAAAAAAAATTATTTACCCTTTTGAAAATGTTGAAATTCCGTTGACTATGAATATTTTTATTCAAATTTGCCTTCGTGGAATTTATTTACATCTGACTACATTAACTTCTACCTTACAATGTTTCATTTTGTTGATATATTTTATAAATTATTCAATCGTTTCAGTTTGAAGATTTTGGTAACTTCAACGAGGACCCCACAGACTATGGTAGTGACGCTAAGATGGACATCATGTCCCTAACCAGTGAAACCAAATGCTCTAAGTCAGACTTCATGAAGTCTAAGGTTAAGGTCACTGGTGAAGAGACTGAACAGGAGAAGAGAGACAGACTAATAGCTATAGAGTACAGCAAGAGGTATATGCAGATGCCAGATATTCCAGAGTATAAAGAGGTTAGTACTGCATGGCATCTATAGGCTTGTGACAATATGCTTTTTAAATCATAGACCTTAAGAATACCATAAACTAAATTCCAGAGTGTAGAGAGTTTAGTATTATATGTCATTAGAATATATAAAAAATAGTGATGAACCTAATACTGTGCCTTGTGGGACACTGATTGACTGTAGCTACGTTAAATCAAAAAACTTTTTTTTTTTGAAAGCCAATAGCTAGATAGTTATAATTGTGATAAATTTACTGTGATATTTTAAATACATTCTTCAACTCAAAAAAGTTAAATAGCTAGCTACTTGACATGAATGTAAATTATGTAATGATCTATCTAAATTGTCCAGAAAACTTTTCATTTCATGATCCAATTGGACATATTATTTGAACACATTTTTAGAAATTAAGCCTCATAATGTAAATATACCGTTGAGATTTTTGGGCTTATAGATGTACATATCCAATCAGTTGTACCGCGTTAGTAAAAGATTCGGTGAGGAATATTATAAACGCTTGCATGTAGCTTGACGTTTTCACCGCTAGATGGCGTATTTATATATAGCTATATTACGGCTTTCAAAATTAAATTTTCACTAATAAATTTTTGCATTAGCTATAGATAATTATATTAGCAATAAGATAAAATCTTGGACTGTATAATGTAGTTCTTCAGAAATATCTATAGTTTAATTGGTGTCTACATCTGTCATCAAATATTAGAGTATTTTCTAATTATTCCCCCCTGTTCAGATGACTGTTCCCGATCCTCACTCAATGAGTCACAACGTTTTCACCACTCCATCAGTGAGGAATATGAATATTCCCAAGACTATTGGTAGTACTCTGCCTAGTTACTTCAAGCAGAAACAATCCAAGACTTCCCTTTCTAAGAAAGACATGCAAATGCACGATAAGTTGCAAAACGTCCCTAAAGTTGAAGGTACGTTTCATTTCGGTATATTATTATTCAAGAATTGGTTGATTTGCTGTACATTTCTAACAAATAGAAAAGAATGTCACCGAGTGATATTTGGTAAAAAATATCACAAGGTGAAAGTGTTTTAATTACTTCTCGCTAAATTCATTAAAATGTATTTCGTTGTTTGGCTGATGCTCTTTAGATTAGTAATAGTGCCTAACAAACTATTTTAATGTTTTTTCTATATATTTTCTCAGGAGAGGACGATGCAATGACGTACAAAACGATGATGACTGAACTCTCGTACAGACCTCCTGATGAGAACTGTCAGGAGAGGAGGGACAGGAAGAAAGCTTTTAAGGAGATTAAGAAGGTGAGCAGATGTGTTGCTAATTAGTCTTATTGTAGTTATTAATTTAGTCTTATTGTAGGTATTAATTAGTCTTATTGTTATTAATTTAGTCTTCTTGTAGGTATTAATTAGTCTTATTGTAGTTATTAATTTAGTCTTCTTGTAGTTATTAATTAGTCTTATTGTAGCTATTAATTTAGTCTTCTTGTAGGTATTAATTAGTCTTATTGTTATTAATTTAGTCTTGTAGGTATTAATTAGTCTTATTGTAGCTATTAATTTAGTCTTCTTGTAGGTATTAATTAGTCTTATTGTTATTAATTTAGTCTTCTTGTAGGTATTAATTAGTCTTATTGTAGTTATTAATTTAGTCTTCTTGTAGTTATTAATTAGTCTTATTGTAGCTATTAATTTAGTCTTCTTGTAGGTATTAATTAGTCTTATTGTAGTTATTAATTTAGTCTTCTTGTAGGTATTAATTAGTCTTATTGTAGTTATTAATTTAGTCTTCTTGTAGGTATTAATTAGTCTTATTGTAGCTATTAATTAGTCTTATTGTGGCTATTAATTTAGTCTTCTTGTAGGTATTAATTAGTCTTATTGTAGTTATTAATTTAGTCTTCTTGTAGTTATTAATTAGTCTTCTTGTAGTTATTAATTAGTCTTATTGTAGCTATTAATTTAGTCTTCTTGTAGGTATTAATTAGTCTTATTGTTATTAATTTAGTCTTCTTGTAGGTATTAATTAGTCTTCTTGTAGGTATTAATTTAGTCTTCTTGTAGTTATTAATTAGTCTTATTGTAGCTATTAATTTAGTCTTCTTGTAGGTATTAATTAGTCTTATTGTAGTTATTAATTTAGTCTTCTTGTAGGTATTAATTAGTCTTATTGTAGCTATTAATTAGTCTTATTGTAGCTATTAATTAGTCTTATTGTAGTTATTAATTTAGTCTTCTTGTAGGTATTAATTAGTCTTATTGTAGTTATTAATTTAGTCTTCTTGTAGTTATTAATTAGTCTTATTGTAGCTATTAATTTAGTCTTCTTGTAGGTATTAATTAGTCTTATTGTAGCTATTAATTTAGTCTTCTTGTAGGTATTAATTAGTCTTATTGTAGCTATTAATTTAGTCTTCTTGTAGGTATTAATTAGTCTTATTGTAGTTATTATATTAGTCTTCTTGTAGGTATTAATTAGTCTTATTGTAGTTATTAATTTAGTCTTCTTTTAGTTATTAATTAGTCTTATTGTAGCTATTAATTAAGTCTTCTTGTAGGTATTAATTAGTCTTATTGTAGCTATTAATTTAGTCTTCTTGTAGGTATTAATTAGTCTTATTGTAGTTATTATATTAGTCTTCTTGTAGGTATTAATTAGTCTTATTGTAGTTATTAATTTAGTCTTCTTTTAGTTATTAATTAGTCTTATTGTAGCTATTAATTAAGTCTTCTTGTAGGTATTAATTAGTCTTATTGTAGCTATTAATTTAGTCTTCTTGTAGTTATTAATTAGTCTTATTGTAGCTATTAATTTAGTCTTCTTGTAGGTATTAATTGGTCTTATTGTAGCTATTAATTTAGTTTTCTTGTAGGTATTAATTAGTCTTATTGTAGTTATTAATTTAGTCTTCTTGTAGGTATTAATTAGTCTTATTGTTATTAATTTAGTCTTCTTGTAGGTATTAATTAGTCTTATTGTAGGTATTAATTTAATCTTCTTGTAGGTATTAATTAGTCTTATTGTAGTTATTAATTTAGTCTTCTTGTAGTTATTAATTAGTCTTATTGTAGCTATTAGTTTAGTCTTCTTGTAGGTATTAATTAGTCTTATTGTAGCTATTAACTTAGTCTTATTGTAGTTATTAATTAGTGTTATTGTAGCTATTAATTAGTGTTATTGTAGCTATTAATTTAGTTTTCTTGTAGGTATTAATTAGTCTTATTGTAGTTATTAATTTAGTCTTCTTGTAGGTATTAATTAGTCTTATTGTTATTAATTTAGTCTTCTTGTAGGTATTAATTAGTCTTATTGTAGGTATTAATTTAGTCTTCTTGTAGGTATTAATTAGTCTTATTGTAGGTATTAATTTAGTCTTCTTGTAGGTATTAATTAGTCTTATTGTAGTTATTAATTTAGTCTTCTTGTAGTTATTAATTTAGTCTTCTTGTAGTTATTAATTAGTCTTATTGTAGCTATTAGTTTAATTAATACCTACAAGAAGACTAAATTAATAGCTACAATAAGACTAATTAATACCTACAAGAAGACTAAACTAATAGCTACAATAAGACTAATTAATAACTACAAGAAGACTAAATTAATAACTACAATAAGACTAATTAATACCTACAAGAAGACTAGTCTTATTGTAGTTATTAATTTACTCTTCTTGTAGTTATTAATTAGTCTTATTGTAGCTATTAATTTAGTCTTCTTGTAGGTATTAATTAGTCTTATTGTAGTTATTATATTAGTCTTCTTGTAGGTATTAATTAGTCTTATTGTAGTTATTAATTTAGTCTTCTTGTAGTTATTAATTAGTCTTATTGTAGTTATTAATTTAGTCTTCTTGTAGTTATTAATTAGTCTTATTGTAGCTATTAATTTAGTCTTCTTGTAGGTATTAATTAGTCTTATTGTAGCTATTAATTTAGTCTTCTTGTAGGTATTAATTAGTCTTATTGTAGGTATTAATTTAGTTTTCTTGTAGGTATTAATTAGTCTTCTTGTAGCTATTAATTTAGTTTTCTTGTAGGTATTAATTAGTCTTATTGTAGTTATTAATTTAGTCTTCTTGTAGGTATTAATTAGTCTTATTGTTATTAATTTAGTCTTCTTGTAGGTATTAATTAGTCTTATTGTAGGTATTAATTTAGTCTTGTAGGTATTAATTAGTCTTCTTGTAGGTATTAATTTAGTCTTCTTGTAGGTATTAATTAGTCTTATTGTTATTAATTTAGTCTTCTTGTAGGTATTAATTTAGTCTTCTTGTAGGTATTAATTAGTCTTCTTGTAGGTATTAATTAGTCTTATTGTAGCTATTAATTTAGTCTTCTTGTAGTTATTAATTAGTCTTATTGTAGCTATTAATTTAGTCTTCTTGTAGGTATTAATTAGTCTTATTGTAGCTATTAATTTAGTTTTCTTGTAGGTATTAATTAGTCTTATTGTAGCTATTAATTTAGTCTTCTTGTAGGTATTAATTAGTCTTATTGTTATTAATTTAGTCTTCTTGTAGCTATTAATTAGTCTTATTGTAGCTATTAATTAGTCTTATTGTAGGTATTAATTAGTCTTATTGTAGCTATTAATTTAGTCTTCTTGTAGGTATTAATTAGTCTTATTGTTATTAATTTAGTCTTCTTGTAGGTATTAATTAGTCTTATTGTAGTTATTAATTAGTCTTATTGTAGTTATTAATTAGTCTTATTGTAGTTATTAATTTAGTCTTCTTGTAGGTATTAATTAGTCTTATTGTTATTAATTTAGTCTTCTTGTAGTTATTAATTAGTCTTATTGTAGTTATTAATTTAGTCTTCTTGTAGTTATTAATTAGTCTTATTGTAGCTATTAATTTAGTCTTCTTGTAGGTATTAATTTAGTCTTCTTGTAGGTATTAATTAGTCTTATTGTAGCTATTAATTTAGTCTTCTTGTAGGTATTAATTAGTCTTATTGTTATTAATTTAGTCTTCTTGTAGGTATTAATTAGTCTTATTGTAGCTATTGTTTGATGTTTTTGTAATGCAACTTGGCAATGTTTCTTTTGCGCGCAACATGTTTTACATTCACGTAATTTAATGTTTTATGTCAAATCATGGAATAATTATTATTCAATAGACCACTAGAGTAAAGTGAGCGTTCTAACTCCAGCTAATCATCGAAATATTCCTATGTTATTTTTTAATTCGATATTTGGACATCAAAATATAGTTTTTGTTGCAGTTAAAAGTTTGATAAATTTGAATGTATTTACATTTATTAATTACCCATTGATTGCCAATTCTCTATTAAATTAAAAAAAATGGGCTTTTTAATAAAATAATATATAGCTCGTTGTAGACATTTGATACTAAAGACTAAAGTAATGAAATTTCTATAATTCTAATCTTGTTCGCCAGTGAAATATTGGCATTTAGATAAAAAGAAAGAAATTGCGAGACAAATATTTATATTTTGTTTTTTAGTCCAAAAGCCTCGACATTTTGATGAATTTTTTTTTTCAATTGATAATATTTTTTTTTTTTAATTTTTAATTTTTCCCCAGTGTCGTAGAGAGGAGAAGAAGGCGAACTCCCTGGCTCACAGACACGCTATGATCAGTGCAAAGAGAGCTAGCATCAACGCTAGTATCTGCACCAAGATATCATTGAAATAAATAAATAAAGAGTGTGAAAGAAAGGCTTTTTCTTTTACACCAATATTTCAAATTATTTATATTTAGACAAAAAAAAATTTAGAATTTTTTTTTATTTCTGGTCAAATATTCCAAATTTGTCGTGGTGCATCCAGACCTCTTCTTAAATATTTAATAGCATAACAATTAGCAAAGTTTCTTTTCGGAAATGCAAAATTAGCAGTGTGTTGAAATCATTACAGATTCACTTTTCTTTGACTGTACCATCTTATGTTCTAATTCCTATTCTAATCAGTGCCTTCAAATAGATAATATTAAAATGCCTTATCTTATCAGTGCTAGTGTGTCTAGGTGAGTGTAATGATATTTGATGCACAGTTCAATTTTTTGATAATATAATCTTGTAAACTGTCCATTTTTTCATTTAGTTGTGGTACGAAAATAAGAGATTCCGGTTATAAAAGGTAAGGAGATTATGGTTTAAAATATATATAATTGAATACTTGCTTACTTCATAGTACAGTCAGAAAAGTAATTATCTCGCATTTCCAAAAAGAAACTTTTACTAATGGTAATGCTTGTAGATATTTTAATATTGGACTGGGGACACGATGACAATTTTTTTAAATATCTTGAAAACTGTGAATTTGGCTCACTCAGTGACTCTTTCTCTGATGGTACCTGTAGCAGTCATGTAACTGATAATGTTGAATGAGACAACATATTTTGAACCTGACCTTACATGCCTTGAACTCTGGTTTGTATTTTATTTATGTCCTTTAAATCATATATTTTTAATGGTCTTTTTTCATTTTTACGAAGTAAATTTTTTTAACGCTACTTGTAATTTTAGAGGATAGCGCTAGGGTTATACTCTTCAACTACGAGGTCTTAGATTTTGTGTTAGGTAGACTATCAATTCTCCATTTTTCACTTCCATCCGTGAGTGCAGCCACCAGTAATTTTTGTCCATTTTCGTATGTGACTTCGTTCATGAAGTCCCTTTCCATTGCGACTCTTTCTCCAAAGTTTCTTATTTATTTTCCTTTTGAGATCAACTACATAATCTTTGTTTTTCGAACATTCTACTGAATTAAGTATTTAATACATGTCTTGAATTGAACCCTCCATGTTCAAGAGGCTGGCAGGTTGTAAGCCAAATTTTCGCAACAATTCTGAGCCAATCCAATTTTGGCTCATCTTTGAAGATTTAAAGCCAAAATTTGAATGGGAAAGCAGAAATTTATTCATAATTAGACGTAATATCTAAGGTTGTTGAAATGTAAGCCAATTAATTGGCCTTAACTGAAATACTCAGAAACAATGTGAACCCTGAACACTTAGCAATCTAAGAGTTATTAATTGAAACCTTTTACTTCTTGTTAATATTAATTATCCCTAAAAAAATCATGATCTTTGGGGGCTTTCTTGTGAGATAGAGCAAGAAACAAGGTTCCAAGTGCAAGAAACAAGGTTCCAAATGCACGAGATATATGGTTCCAAATGCACGAGATATATGGTTCCAAATGCACGAGATATATGGTTCCAAATGCACGAGATAGATGGTTCTAAATGCAAGAAACAAGGTTCCAAATGCACGAGATATATGGTTCCAAATGCACGAGATATATGGTTCCAAATGCAAGAGATATATGGTTCCAAATGCAAGAAACAAGATTCCAAATACCCGAGATATATGGTTCCAATTGCACGAGATATATGGTTCCAAATGCACGATATAGATGGTTCCAAATGCACGAGATAGATGGTTCTAAATGCAAGAAACAAGGTTCCAAATGCACGAGATATATGGTTCCAAATGCACGAGATATATGGTTCCAAATGCAAGAGATATATGGTTCCAAATGCAAGAGATATATGGTTTCAAATGCACGAGATATATGGTTCCAAATGCACGAGATATATGGTTCTAAATGTAAGAGATATATGGTTCCAAATGCAAGAGATATATGGTTCTAAATGCAAGAGATATATGGTTGAATGGTTCTAAATACAAGAGATATATGGTTTCGAATGCAAGAGTTATCTGGTTTCAAATGCAAGAGACATAAGGCCCCTTTCACACGAGTCACTTGTGACGGTCACCAGTTACCCGTCATCATTTACTATGCATATACTCGCCAAAGTGACATAGCCTTTCAAACGATGTCACTTTGGTTGCCCGGTTGCGCAACTGAATTTTACAGTGACGCGTGAGGTAACGAACTAGTGACCGTCACTGACTGTGGGGTGCATTATTAATAGTAGCTTTCATACGAAGTCACTCAGTGACGCAACTTTCTGTAATCTGGCCCAATGCTTGAAGTATTCAAGTGCTTTGTTCTTTATTGGTGGTTTAAAAGAAATTGTAAAATTCGAAATTATCAGCACATAGCTACAAAATTATCATAAAGTGAATGATGTAAATATTTGTGTTTTCTTGATGTTAACTGGATATGGGACGAAGTATCGGAATTATTATCGGTAATTTTTCTGATATCGGTATTGGCAAAAAAGGTATCGATATCAAGAGTATTTTAAATTTCTTGAATATAATTTATTTAAACAATATATATTCTAATTGTAACTATAAATTAACAGTAACAGTATTTAATTTAAATTATTTAAAAAATAATTTCTTATAGGTAATCCTATTTTTTATAATTTCTGTATTTTGTGATACTTATTTACACTTAGTTTGAAATTAGTTATATTATCATTATTATTAAATATTTATACGACCGGCATTCAATGATTTTTAAATAAACTGTTGTTTCGAAGGTAGGTAATATTATTTAGGTATAATATTTAATAATATATATTTTTTTTAATTTCTCCATATTACAAATCAACTGCCTTTATTTCATATTAAAACTAGATTACGTGCAGTCGGTGGAGCGCATACCTTCGCCGTCGCTTTGACCTGTTCTCTCCCAAAATCTGATAAACTGGTAACTGAATAATGACCAATCGTCCCACCAAATTTCATGGAACATGGTTCAATACTTTTTGAGTTATTAAGTTATAAATGCCCTTGACCTTTGACCGTATCGCTCCCAAAATTCTACCAGAAGGTTCCTAAACATTGACCAAGCGTCATATTAAATTTCAGACAATTTGGTTGAATACTTTTTGAGTTATTGAGTTACAAATGGCCTTGACCTTGATATTTGACCTGGTCGCTCCCAAAATCTAACAAAATGGTTCCTATATATTGACCAATCGTCCCACCAAGTTTGTTTCATGCAATATGGTTCAACATTTTCGAGTTATAAATGACCTTGGCCTTTGACCGGGTCGCTCCCAAAATTCTACCAGCAGGTCACTGGATATTGATTCACCAAATTTCAGGCAATTTGGTTGACTACTTTTTCAGTTATGTGAATAACAAGATGATAAACAAATAAATCCCGAATAAAATATAACCTTCCGCAAATTTGCGAAGGTAATTAAACATAAGTTAAAATGTAGCTATCAACCTGTGCTAAAAAGCGAATCCTACAGCCTGTCATTTAAAAAGCTAAACTATGGGAATATAGCGAGAGTCTGAGTTACGGTTGGAACCGCATAGACCATCTCTAAATGCCGCCTACTCTCTAATTATCCTAAGTGAGACGAGTAATATCTACGATTGGCCTATACCGCAATATACTGCATTCCACTTATACAATGGAAATAATAGAGTCAAACCCTGGTGCCAATAGGATGACCGGCTAAAACTTCCATTTTGAGATGTGACTGATGTGGGAATTGGTGGCATGAGGCGATTCTTGGGGTGACAACTGCTGATTCCACTGGCGTTCGTGGTACTTAAATGTAAGTGCTAACCTTTAATATAATTGGTCTGTAGCCAGTCTAGTTTTGATTATAAATCTAAATGACTTAAACTATCCCTTACCTAAATATTTAATTCCGCAAATATCCTGCCAGAATTTACTCCGCAAATCTTACAAATTTCCTAATTACTATTTTCCTAATTACTATTTTCCTAATTACTATTTTCCTAATTACTATTTTCCTAATTACTATTTTCCTAATTACCATTTCCTAATTACTATTTCCTAATTACTATTTTCCTAATTACCATTTCCTAATTACTATTTCCTAATTACTATTTCCTAATTACTATTTCCTAATTACTATTTCCTAATTACTATTTCCTAATTACTATTTCCTAATTACTATTTCCTAATTACTATTTCCTAATTACTATTTCCTAATTACTATTTCCTAATTACTATTTCCTAATTACTATTTCCTAATTACTATTTCCTAATTACTATTTCCTAATTACTATTTCCTAATTACTATTTCCTAATTACTATTTCCTAATTACTATTTCCTAATTACTATTTCCTAATTACCATTTCCTAATTACTATTTCCTAATTACTATTTCCTAATTACTATTTCCTAATTACTATTTCCTAATTACTATTTCCTAATTACTATTTCCTAATTACTATTTCCTAATTACTATTTCCTAATTACTATTTCCTAATTACTATTTCCTAATTACTATTTCCTAATTACTATTTCCTAATTACTATTTCCTAATTACTATTTCCTAATTACTATTTCCTAATTACTATTACTATAACAAAAAACTTATTCTCTATAGTGCATAGCCATTAAACTCTAATTCAATTATAGGAAAATCTTCTTTCAATAGGTATATGATTATTATTTTATTTTCAGGTAAACCATATTATTCCTAGCTATTATAATTTAATTTGCAATATTCCTTTACAGGTGACTTCTGGTCTTGGGAGCGATAGAGTGGCCATCTCCTCCGTCCAAACCACCAACCAGAAGTTACTACTCCAACCTATCTTATAGTATATATATTCGCAATTCACTATCATTACTCTAACTAGTTTATTTTTTATTTTTGAAGAATTAAAATAGTGAATAAAGACAATAAATTATTTGACTGTATTATTATTAATTTAAACCATACAAAATTTCTTGATAAAGTTAGGATATTTTTTTATAATGAATATTATATTATTCGGAAGCTCTACAAGGTCAAGGTCAAGGTGATTTCTTTGTAGATACCCTTTTCAGCGGGTCTGTCCTCCTTCTCACTACTTCAGGCTTTTACCTCTGCCATCACATTGAGAAAAAAAAAACGATTCACTTATTTTCAAACTTCACTTAGCACTATGCTTAATCACTAACACTTAACTTTACACTAATCACTACACTTATCACTACACTTATCACTACACTTATCACTACACTTATCACTACACTTATCACTACACTTATCACTACACTTATCACTACACTTATCACTACACTTATCACTACACTTATCACTACACTTATCACTACACTTATCACTACACTTATCACTACACTTATCAATACACTTATCAATACACTTATCACTATACTTATCACTATACTTATCAATACACTTATCACTATACTTATCACTATACTTATCACTATACTTATCACTATACTTATCACTATACTTATCACTATATTTATCACTATACTTATCACTATACTTATCACTATACTTATCACTATACTTATCACTATACTTATCACTATACTTATCACTATACTTATCACTATACTTATCACTATACTTATCACTATACTTATCACTACACTTATCACTATACTTATCACTACACTTATTATCTAATCACACTCAACTCACTGGTCATCCACACTCCAGAAAACAGCACCTCACCCCACCAAACCCCCAGCCACAACAGCTTCCCCCCTCTCCCTCAGCCTCCACATCCTGTACAGCACCCTCCTTCCACCCCTTCTCTCCTCTCCGCCAAACAGAAATCCTCCCAAAACCTCATCCACGTCCTCCCTTCTCGGTCTCTGGAGTTCAATGGCTTCATTTCTTATCTCCTCCAACCTTCCACATTCCAATATAAAGTGCTCATCATCCTCTCTTTCTGCTCCACACAACCTACACTCCACACTCTCCTCACCCCATCTCCTGCATCCCAACTTCAAACTTCTCGTTCTCGCTGCAAACCACACTCTAGATTCCACACCACCCTCATGATCTTCCTCCTTCATCTCTGTTTTAAACCTTCTATAAATTCTCAAGCTGCTCTTCCCCTCCATTTCCTCTATCCACTCCTGATGTACTTTCTCCGCCACTCTTTTCTTCACAGCCTCCTTTGTCATTGTTTTAAGTTCCTTCTCCTACAGATAAGAATAAAAGTATGATGATTTTTTCGTTGTTTCTCTTACTCTTCATTTTATCAAGACTTCCAAGTAGGAAAGTAACAACATACTCAATTACCTTGAAAATTGCTTCCTTTACCACATTTCTTATCATTGTATCTCATCTTTCATGATTTTATAGCCTGAATCAAAAGCCTCAAATATATTTCTATTTAATCGTTTCAGCTATTGGTAGGCTAGTTGGAATATTTTTGATGCATTGAACATAGTAAGACGTGACTCAAGAGAAAGCAGAAAAATATTATTTTAACTGTGAATTTAGCTGATTTTATTGCACAATGGTAAGTATTCGTAACCCACATTACTGTAATGTACTAAATTGCTGTCTAGTTAGTTTATTAACTCCAATCTGAATGTTATTTAGGCCAGCCTGCAAAGCAAGTCCATGTCGCCAAAGATCTTTGGAAACATTTTTCAATAATTTTTGAGGGAAAATATAAGATCTTGGGGACTGCTCTCTAATTAATTCCTATGTTTAGTCCAGTCTGCAACTTGCAACTTGCAAGCAGCATAAGATGCAAGAAGTTGTGATGTTTAGCCGGCCTCTAGAAGTTGTGATGTAAATTCCACCGACATGTCGGTGGAATTTTTTCCCTTTGAAAATAATTTTCTGGCAAATTCGGTGGATTTTTAGCTATTTATTCCTATGTTACCATTAATTTTCGGTGGATTAATTGGAAAATGTTGGTGGATCAGCCCCAGTCTGCAGAATGTGTCTCTTCTCCCGCAGAGATTTTAATTTGAGAGACAGTTGGTGTCCGACTCTCAGTCTGTATTTTGTGGTAAATTCCACAGACATGTTGGTGGAAATAACATTTTTTCAGCTTTTTTTCCAATGATATGTCAGGAGATATTCAATTTCTTTAATAAATAAATTCCTGCAATGTCAGAGGATATTTAGCTATTAATTCCTATGTTACCATTAATTTATGGAGGAGAAACTGGAAAAATCTTGGAGGACTACCAGTCTGCAGGATATGGAACATTTTTCCAAGACTCTCTGCGGGAGTTTTTGATTGGATTTTAGAAATTTGAGATCTCTGCGGGAGATCTTGAATTAATTCCTGTGTTACCATTAATTTAGCTGCGGGAGATAAAAATCCACCATAAATTTCCAATAATTTGGCTGATCCACCAACATTTTCCCAATTTATCCACCGAAAATTAATGGTAACATATGAATAAATAGCTAAAAATTCACCGACTTTGCTAGAATACTATTTTCAAAGTGGAAAAAATCTACTGACATGTCAATGGAATTTACCACCAAATACAGACTGGAACAATCCTTAATTTCCTCCTATATTTACATGTATTTTTACCCAGTCTGCAGAATATGGAACATTTTTCAAAGACTCTCTGCGGGAGTTTTTGATTGAATTTTAGAAATTAGATATCTCTGCGGGAGATCTTGCATTAATTCCTATGTTACCATTAATTTAGCTGCGGGAGATTTTGAATTAATTCCTATGTTACCATTAATTTAGCTGCGGGAGATTCTGAATCTGCTACTGTGAGTCAGAGAGTAACTGTCTCTCAAATTAAAATCTTTGCGGGAGAAGAGACACATTCTGCAGACTGGATTTTTACTGAGAACAGAAGCCAAAATAGTCTAATAGAGGATTTCTTAGAGAACACTTTACCAGTTACTGCAGTCTGGCGATATTTGGTCTAAATGATATCATACCAGTCTTGAAAACTGCTTAGGCTAACAGATGAACTCTACATGCTAAATGCTGCGGATTATACAATTTTTAGCAATTTACCATTGATTTTTGAAGTCTGTAAAACTCCAACAGTGTAATTATTTTATCAGAAAGCTCCTATTTTTCCAGACTGGTAAATTCCAATGATATGTCGGCAGATATTCAATTTCTCTACTAATAAAAAAATTCCTGCAATATCAAAGGATATTTAGCTATTAATTCCTATATTGCATAATTGCCAATAATTTTTGGAGGGGAAACTGGAAAAATGTTGGGAGGACTAGACAAATTGATGAAAAATGTTGGCAGATATTTCTCAGATGTTTGAAAAAGTCAGAGGAGTTCAGTGCACCAAATACAAACTGGCATATAACCATTTTACACTCGTTTTCTTCCCGTAATCGCTATAAAACTTATGAAACATAGACAGACATTTTACAAGAGTGTATGCTGAAATTAGTTTTCTTTATAAGATATTTCATAGAAATACTTTGAGGAGAGACTAAAGTAATTTTAGTGCGTGATTTTGTATTAAAACTTAATTGAGAAATAACCCTAGTTATGTAATTTAGGTATATTTTTGGTCCAAATGATATCATATTTAACCATTTTATACTCATTTCTGCTCGCTCGTAATCGCTACTCAACGTCTGAAATAGACACCGTGATTCCGCATTATAGTAGTACATATTAATGAATTATATATATTTAGCACCTACGAATCTCTATATAGTTAGGTACCACGGTTCCTAATTAGCCAGGTAATATGATGCAATAGTTGACAAATTTTATTTGTAGCTTAAATAGTTCATCTAATATTCTACCTCAAAGCTGCTTCTTTTGAAATAAATTCTGGATTTCACAATAAAAGCATTACCTACGTAATAATTAATCTAACTAGTGAAAACTGTAGTGATCATACTTATTCCACTAGATACATATATTAATTATCATATATATTTCAATAATTATTGTGTTACATTGAACAAACAGCAGTTGAATGCTCTATGTCCATGAAATACATTTGGTAGTTGGGTATACTAAGTTTGATCCAAGTTATTGATTGGTTCTACAATTAATTTTTGGTCACATCAGAAATGAAAATATAATAATTTTTATTTAACTTCTATTCTAATTAGTAATTGGTACCATGAATAATTGAAATAAAAGTTAACTAATAATAATTATATAGAGATTTTCACGTGTTCGAAAATATGAAACTGTGCGATAACACGGAACTTACCCTAAAATGGGATAAGTTGAATTTCTGAACCAATTGCTTCTAATAACCTTAACTGAATTACAATATTGATGTTTTTTTAGTTACCGTGAAATAATCACAAAAACTTGTATCACAGAGAGGCTACTTTGTTTCATAGTAATTCATTTTTTTTTTTTGATAATTAGTCGGAGAGCATCAAATTAAAATGACAAGTAGTGACAACATCATTCATAACAAACTATTGCAATCTTTCACAGAAAACGGATATACATAATACATGGCGCCATATCAAAACAAAATGGGGGCTTTGTTTACATTTCAACAAGCATATTTCTGTGCTTTCCGCCGTTCATACATGATTCTTGAGTCACCAATTTTAATTTTGTATCTAATTAAAGTGCTCATTAGTCATCTATATATGGGAAAGATACTTATTTTCACAAATTTTAAGTCGACAATTAATCGGCGACTTGGTACATGCTCTTAAACTAGGATTTTAATGGCGAGTTTGTGGTAGTTATTTTGAGCACTTCAATTGCAAATGGCGAGAAATATCTATTTTTCTCCTATGCAGCTATGCTACAATGTTATTTTGGAGAGAATTTATGATAATTTGATCATTTTGGAGAGAAATTTAGTGATTTTTGGAAAGCGCTGGAGAGAAGAATGGAGTGTTTATGAGCCATACTATTTTACTTGGGTATCTGCCATGTTTCAAAGGCTGAAAACTGTACTTAGCCAATTTCTTGCCAAAATTTTACAAAAATCCTCCACATGCAACTTCATCTTCTCTTTTTCTATCTTCATCAGCAACTTGTATGATACATCTGTCAGAGCTATGGGTCTTAGCTCTGATACTTTTGGCTTCCTCATCTTTGGTATCATAAGAGTTTGATTCCTTCCACTCCTCCGGTTCTCTTCCCTCCCATATCACTCCCTCCAGTCCTCTCCTCAAAGCTTCTACACATATGTCACTCCCTTGTTGTACCTTATACATTTCTGGTTTCAGACCATCGCATCCTCCAGCTTTCCTGTTCTTCAGACTTCCCAATGCCTTCCTCGCATCTTCTCCCTCTATCACCATCTCCATCACTTTTACATTCCAGTCTGGGTAGCCACATCTCCTCTTGGTTAGCTTCTCTCTGTCTAGTTCTCCTGAGTGTTCCCTCCTATTCTTCTTTCGTTTCCACATTCCACACATCTTCCATCCTATTATCATGCATTTTATATATTCCTTCCCAAAATCACTTTAGTTCCTCTTCATATTTCTCCTCTTCTAGTTCCTCTCCTTCTGTATACTGCTTCAGTTTTCTATTTCCATTAACTTTCTCTCCTTTTAGCTTCCTAACCTTTTTTCACAGGTCCCTTCCTCCTTCCATGTCTCTTATCTCTTCTGCTATCTTATTTTCATATTTCCTCATTTCTTCACTAACCATTCTCGTCACCTTCTCCTTTTGTTCTCTCTATGCACTCCAGGCATCCTGTCTCTCCTCCACCTCTCCATTTCTATGTGCTTTGTTCTATCTCTTTATTATCCATGTGTTTATCCTAGCCATACTAATTTACTTTGGTTCCAACATACAACCGTTGAGATCATAAATTCACTGTTACCAACTGATGATCAGGTTTTCTTCCCTTGTCCTGATGTTGAAAGAAAATCTTTCGAAAGTATGTTTCAATGTTACAAAACTCATGATAAAAGTACCTGTAGCTACATGTTTGGATTATTGAATATGCACCTATAGCAAACTTGAAGACCAATTCATTTTCTCATTACACTGGCATATTTTCTGTCCTGCTTAAAAACATGGCTTGGGGAAGATACCAGTTTCTTTTGCACAATGAATGCACTTTGATAGCTAGTCATCAATTAATATTTTTTTACAATGGTCATTTGAATATTTTTTGTTCTGTAATATGTAAGAAAAAAAGGTGCATTACTTTATAGTCCATTCCAGGCTTTCCAGCAAAGTCAATGTATTTTTAGCTATTACTCCTATGATGTTATTAATTTTTGATGGGGAAATATTGATGGACTGGCCTAATTATTAGGAATATGTTGGTGGATTTTTTCAGCTTTTAAAGTTAATAAAATTCAGTACACCAAATACAAACTGTTATGAATAATGAAATATGGCAGCTAGTTTGCTAATTATTATTTTTAAATACATTTTCTAATTTATAGCCTATCTAATCTTTCCTCTAGTCTGACGTTTTTATTTTCTTTTCAGGGTAAGAATTCCAAGGCAAAGAAGTTCATAGACTTCAAGAAGGACAATATCCTCAAACAGTATAACTTGCAAAAGAAACGTCCAAATGCTGTCAACACAGAGGAATCAAAACCAACCAAAAACAAGCCTATTCTTTTCCAACTGAGAGAAGACTTGGAAAGACAGGAACAAGCTGCAAAGGGAGAAGAAGAAATCAATGGAGATGAAGAAATAGTCGATAATGAGGAGGGAGAGTTAAATGAATTCGATTTAACTGAAAATGTGAGTTATCAATATAACAGAATATTAATGATCAAGTACTTAGTTATATTCCATTGATATACAATTTTTAAATATTTATTACTCATATTTTTCAGCAAGACCAGCCCAAAAATTCATATGACTTTGACAATGAGTTCCCAGATGATGGATATGATTATTCTCAACATCTGAGAGATCCTCTCGAGTGGGATGATGAAGAGGAAGAGGCGGAAGTTTACTTCTGCAGTAGAGGCAGAAAACCTCAGGTAAATTAAATAACATCAATTGAATTATGAACCTGTTCACTTATTATTCTCACCACATTTTATTGGATGTAGCTAGGTGTAATGTTCATATTATTTATTCATTTTATTTTGAAATCTATTTATATGCCTTGTATCTATGATACCTTTAATATTACTGCTATCACATGTAATAATTAATACTGGACTCTGCTTATAATATTAACCTACAACTCCTGAAATATTATAGTTGGTATTTAGCAGCTAGCTATATCTTTTATTTCGTATTTAATTAGATGGTATTTTCTTTCATTGATCTTTATCAGCTTTTATATATGAAATCAGGTGTAGGCAAATAAAAGTTAATTACAATTTTTAAATTCCTCTCACTTTTTTCATAGTAGCTAGTGATTGATTTCTATTGTAAATAATTGAAACCATACCTGATCTAGGTAGATGAATTGATATTTAACTAACTATCATCATGTTAGTATTTGATTTAAATAGTCTACTAATATTTCTTCAATTTTTCTAGATACTTTTAGCATTATTTATAGCTATTAGTCCATTACTATATAGTTGAGTGTAAATAATTCAGTGAGTAAAGGTGAACTTCACTCGCTAATTACTAACTGCTCTAAATGCCATTCAACAGTTAGCTATGATTACTTTTAATTGTTTTAAATTTGTAATGAAATCCTTTTTTTCCTCAGAAAACTAGGGCCAAGCAATCACAACTACCAAACACATTCGCTTACGAACCTCCCACTAACGAAGCCTGTCCCACTCTTGTATCTGATAATGGTAACCATGTGCTTTGTTTATAAATTGGCTATAGGGAAGCTATGAATTATCAGTCAGTGCCACATCTTGTCATATAAGATAAAACGTTATAGCTACTTATTTTACTTTAAATAATTGTTCATTATTTGAAAAAAATATATATATTTAAGATCATTTTTAAATGAAATAATAATTATCTAATCGTTTTGAATTTGGATGCTGACTGATGATTCATAACTTACCCCAATATACTATTCTTGTTTATAGCTACATGATATATTATACATACTATACATCTTGCTTATAGCTACATAATATATATCTTGCTTATAGCTACATAATATATTATACGTAGTATATATCTTGCTTATAGCTACATAATATATTATACGTAATATATATCTTGCTTATAGCTACATAATATATATCTTGCTTATAGCTAGCTACATAATATATTATACATAATATTTATCCTGCTTATAGCTACATAATATAGCTATTATACATAATATTTATCCTGCTTATAGCTACATAATATATATCTTGTTTATAGCTACATAATATTTATCCTGCTTATAGCTACATAATATTTATCTTGTTTATAGATACATAATATAGTTTTTTGAGAGCTCAAGTAAACTTTGATTCACAAGAACCAGCTAATCTAACTATTTTTCCAGGTCTTTCTTCAGATGAAGAAGTGAGTGAGGAAATTATTGATGACAGTGAATTTGCTAATCGGTTCGAAGACACTGAAATGATTGAGCCAATAATTGTCACTGAAAATGATGCAGACATTATGGAAGATGAGGAAGATATTTACGAAGCTTTCTTTGGTGCTGAAAATATGTAAGACAACCTAGATAACTAGTGGATGAACTCTTGGAATTATTCTTCTGCTAGAAACATTCTGAGTTTTTTTTTATTAGACGCCTGCTACTGAATATAAGCATTAAGTTTTAAAAAGAAGGTAGTTTAACACTTCTTCCTATAATATTATACTACATTGCTCATCTCATGACGTCGCTTAGAGTACTGTCAAATATTATAAGTGAATAGTGTGTAAAACGTGATATAAACAATTGTATGTAGCTAAGTTAATTTCCATGAAAATGCACATTTAACTGAATAAAAGCACAATTTTTATTTAAAAACGAATGGAAAATATTCTGTGTGTTTCAGATGTTTCAATATTGTACTTGGTATACTTCTCTATTTATTTACTATAGTTTCCCTCTAGATAATATTTCAAAATATGGTTTTATTTAATGTAGCCAGTTTGATAAGTGTTTCTAGTTCTCTCAAGTTGCATAATTAGCCTCTATTCCTTTAGCATGGCTCTTTCTGACGATGAAGAGGAAGAAGGAGACATGAGGAGCATAGAAAGTAAGTTCAGCAGAATGGCGGCACCAATGCCTACCAGTGACCAGATGACAGAGGAGCAGATGAACGCTTTCTTTGACTCCATGGGCACTGGAGTCAGGAGAGTGGAGGCAGATGGAGAGTTCAAAAGGAGTTCACACCGAGACCAGGGCCAGTCAGGCGATGAACGAAAAAGTTAATCTCATGGTGAGTCTTAAGATATGAACTTGATAGTGTAAAGGTGAAAGATCAACCGGTGGGTATATCGGAATCTCTCGTAATTAATGTAGCTAATTGATGAATAGAAATTCACTCAAGACTGCTTGTATCTTTCATTTCAAAGATATTATTCCTTAGAAAAATACCTGATTAGTTACCCTTTTGAAAATGTTGAATTACTGTTGACTATGATTATTTTTATCCAAATTTGGTTTCATGAGATTTATTTACATCGGACTGTAGCTATTATTGTTGTTGATATATTTTATAAATTATTCAATCGTTTCAGTTTGAAGATTTTGGTAACTTCAACGAGGACCCCACAGACTATGGCAGTGACGCTAAGATGGACATCATGTCCCTAACCAGTGAAACCAAATGCTCTAAGTCAGACTTCATGAAGTCTAAGGTTAAGGTCACTGGTGAAGAGACTGAACAGGAGAAGAGAGACAGACTAATAGCTATAGAGTACAGCAAGAGGTATATGCAGATGCCAGATATTCCAGAGTATAAAGAGGTTAGTACTGCATGTCATCTATAGGCTTGTGACAATATGCTTTTTAAATCATAGACCTTAAGAATACCATAAACTAAATTTCAGAGTGTAGAGAGGTTAGTATTATATGTCATTAGTATATATAAGAAATAGTGATGAACCTAATACTGTGCCTTGTGGCACACTAATTGACTGTAGCTACGTTAAATCAAAAACTTTTTTTTTGAAAGCCAATAGCTAGATAGTTATAATTGTGATAAATTTACTGTGATATTTTAAATAGCTACATTCTTCAACTCAAAAAAGTTAAATAGCTAGCTACTTGATATAAATGTAAATTATGTAATGATCAATCTAAATTGTCCAGAAAACTTTTCATTTCATGATCCAATTGGACATATTATTTGAATACATTGTTAATTAATTAATTAAATTAAGCCTCATAATGTAAATATACCGTTGAGATTTTTGGGCTTATAGATGTACATATATAATCAGTTGTACCGCTATATGGCGTTAGTAGAGATTCGGTGAGGAATATTATAAACGCTTGCATGTAGCTTGACGTTTTCACCGCTAGATGGCATATTTATAGATATATTATGGCTTTCAAAAATCAAATTTTCACTAATAAATTATTGCATTGCCTATAGATGATTTATATTTGCAATAAGATGAAATCTTGGACTGTATAATGTAGTTCTTCATAAATATCTATTGTTTAATTGGTGTCTACATCTGTCTTCCAATATTAGAGTTTTCTAATTATTCCCCCCTGTTCAGATGACTGTTCCCGATCCTCACTCAATGAGTCACAACGTTTTCACCACTCCGTCAGTGAGGAATATGAATATTCCCAAGACTATTGGTAGTACTCTGCCTAGTTACTTCAAGCAGAAACAATCCAAGACTTTCCTTTCTAAGAAAGACATGCAAATGCACGATAAGTTGCAAAACGTCCCTAAAGTTGAAGGTACGTTTCATTTGGTATATTATTATTCAGGAATTGGATGATTTGCTGTACATTTCTAACAAATAGAAAATAATCTCACAGAGTGATATTTTGTAAAAAATTCTGAAAGTTGAAAGTGTTTTAATTACTTCTCGCTAAATTCGTTAAAATATATTTCATTGTTTGGCTGATGCTCTTTAGATTAGTAATAGTGCCTAACAAACTATTTTAATGTTTTTTCTATATTTTTTCTCAGGAGAGGACGATGCAATGACGTACAAGACAATGATGACTGAACTCTCGTACAGACCTCCAGATGAGAACTGTCAGGAGAGGAGGGACAGGAAGAAAGCTTTTAAGGAGATTAAGAAGGTGAGCAGATACTGTTGCTAATTGTCTTATTGTAGTTATTAATTTAGTCTTCTTGTAGGTATTAATTAGTCTTATTGTAGCTATTGTTTGATGTTTTTGTAACGCAACTTGGCAATGTTTTTTTTGCGCGCAACATGTTTTACATTCATGTAATTTAATGTTTGTGTCAAATCATGGAATAATTATTATTTAATAGACCACTAGAGTAAAGTGAGCGTTCTAACTCCAGCTTATCATCGAAATATTCCTATGTTATTTTTTAATTCGATATTTGGACATCAAAATATAGTTTTTGTTGCAGTTTAAAAGTTTGATAAATTTGAATGTATTTACATTTATTAATTTTCCATTGATTGCCAATTTTCTATTAAATAAAAAAAAATTCTAATCTTGTTCGCCAGTGAAATATTGGCATTTAGATAAAAAGAAAGAAATTGCGAGACAAATATTTATATTTTGTTTTTTAGTCCAAAAGCCTCGACATTTTGATGAATTTTTTTTTTCAATTGATAATATTTTTTTTTTTTAATTTTTAATTTTTCCCCAGTGTCGTAGAGAGGAGAAGAAGGCGAACTCCCTGGCTCACAGACACGCTATGATCAGTGCAAAGAGAGCTAGCATCAACGCTAGTATCTGCACCAAGATATCATTCAAATAAATTAATAAAGAGTGTGAAAGAAAGCCTTTTTCATTTACACCAACATTTAAAATTATTTATATTTGGAAAAAAAAAATGTTAGAATTTTTTTTTATTTCTGGTCAAATATTCCAAATTTATCGTGGTGCATCCAGACCTTTTCTTAAATATTTAATAGCATAACAATTAGCAAAGTTTCTTTTCGGAAATGCAAAATTAGCAGTGTGTTGAAATCATTACAGATTCACTTCTCTTTGACTGTACCATCTTATGTTGTAATTCGTATTCTAATCAGTGCCTTCAAATAGATAATATTGCCTTATCTTATCAGTGCTAGTGTGTCTAGGTGAGTGTAATGATATTTGATACATAGTTCAATTTTTTGATAATATAACCTTGTAAACTATCCATTTGTTCATTTATTTGTGGTACGAAAATAAGAGATTCCGGTTATAAGGAGAGAATGGTTAAAAATATATATAATTGAATGCTTGCTTACTTCATGGTACAGTCAGGAAAGTAAGTAACTGTTGTATTTAGTATTAAGATTTAATGTTATTATTTCTGTTAATGATCTACGTATTCTATCTACGGGTACACCCAATATATTTCTGACATTTACGAACGAATCCACCTTGTACATTACTAATAAAGATTATTAGAAACAAGATCAATTATTAAACATGGCGCTGTAGAAAACTCGAAAAGAAGAATTGGAAATGCCAAAGAAGAAGCATAACATCAGCACCTCGGAAAAGCAGAAAAGCGACCACCAAGCAACTTCGACGAACAGCATGGAAGCTCCACAATGGCTACAGATTTTCTTGCAGCAACAAGCTGAAGAAAGAAAGCAAGAAATGGATATGTTTCAAAATACATTGACAGCATTTATGAACAGTCAGAGCGCTGGCCAAGGAGGCACAGCAAGTACATATTGTACTAGTTCAGGCACAACTGTGAAACATCTCAGTGCAGCAAGACCTGAAAAACTAGAGAACGATATAACTTACAGCAAGTTTATATCTTGGCGTCTGAGCTGGAATGACTATTACAAAGTTCAAAAACTGAGTCAACAACCACTTGATGTGCAACAAGCTGACTTCAGAGGATGTCTAACAGAAGATATGAAAATTCATCTGAAATGTGCGATTGATATATCAGAGTCAGATGACAGCACTGTGGACGAAATTCTTGACAAAATACAAGATTTTTTAAGACAAAAGCGAAATGTTGCCTTGGATAGAGTGGCTTTCGAGGAAAGGAAACAACAAGAAGGTGAAGGTTTCGACAATTTCTACGTTTCACTTAAAAAGTTAGCCGAAGAAAGTGATCTTTGCGGTAACTGTACCGAACAAAGACTGGTTACAAGAATTATGTCAGGTGTACATAATATCGAAGTGAGGCAAAAGCTCCTTGCGATCACACCGTTCCCCAACCTACAAACTGTGGTAAGCATATTCCGCAGTCATGAATCTGCAATGAAAGATTCAGAGTTACTTAATGGAAAAATTCCTGTGGAAAGGATAAAGTTTCCGGTGAAGAGAAACACAGACAAAATCCGGCACGAAAATAAGCATAACTGCGAAGAAAAATGCCATAGATGTGGATATAAAAAGCATCCATATGATAAATGTCCTGCAAGAGACTCATCTTGTAATTTCTGTAATACTAAAGGGCATTGGAAAACTATGTGCAGGAAATTGAAAACCGATAACAAGAACTCAAAAGAAGGGAGATTTAACGTCACGAAGCATGTTAAATCAACTTATATGGTTAACATAAAATCAGCTAGAACAGAAAAAACTCCTAGAATTCAGTTGAAATGTTCTACGCTTGACAACAGAAGTTCTTGTACATTGAATGCTATTCCAGACACGGGAGCAGAGGCTTCAATATGCGGACCAGATATACTAAAGCATCTGAAAATAAAAGCACTATGCAGATCTAACAATGAAACACTGATAGCTGCTAATGGATTACCCATTAAAACACATGGGAAAATAAAACTAAAATTAATCTTGGAGAATATCAAGATTGAAGAAACCATAATTATTTGTGAAAATCAAAAGGAATTACTCTTATCATGGAAAGCATGCAAGAGCTTAAAGATAATTCACGAAAGTTTTCCTCGACCAATAAATTCGGTTCAAACGAAAATGAACATAAATGAAACCTGCAAACATAAAGAAGCGTTGCTAAGTGAATTCTCAGATGTATTTACTTCAACAGAAAACTTGTCAGTCATGAAAGGAAAGGGCATGAAAATTCATCTGAAAGAAGATGCTGTGCCAAGTGCAATTTACACTGCAAGACAAATTCCTTTCAAATGGTCTGATGAGGTGAAAAGAACACTAGATACAATGGTCAGTCAGAAGATCATTCGCCAGGTGACAGACACTCCAACAGATTGGTGTCATCCGATGGTTGTTGTACCGAAAAATAACAACAAAATAAGAGTTTGTGTTGATTTCAAACAACTGAATAGGTTCGTGAAGCGACCAACATATCCAGCTACGACACCTAGAGAAGCAGTGATGGCAATCACACCTCAGGCAAATTACTTCACAACACTAGATATGACTCAAGGGTATTATCAAATAGCCCTCGATGAAAAATCTCAACTGTTAACTACATTCCTAACGCCGTTTGGAAGATATTGCTTCTTACGTGCACCAATGGGATTATCATCAACCGGAGATGAATTTTGTCGCAGAGGTGATGAAGCGATTCAAGGAATTCATAATGTGAAAAAAGTAGTTGATGATATGATAGTCTACGATTCAAACTATGACGAGCACATTCATCATGTACGAGAGTTACTTCAAAGATGCAGAGAGAGAGGCATCACATTGAATCCAGACAAATTCAATTTTGCTCAAGAAAATGTAAAATTTGTTGGATATTCGGTAACTTCTGAAGGTATTGAGGCAGATCCTGAAAAAATTTCAGCTATCGAGAAGTTCCCCAAACCGTCAAATATATCAGAATTACGATCATTTTTAGGATTGGTAAACCAACTGAGTGAATTTTCACAAGAAATAAGTACAAAAGTGACTCCTCTGAGAGGATTGCTTAGTCAGAAAAACAAATACCAGTGGTTGCCATGTCATGATGCAGCGTTCGAAGAAACGAAAAACGCCCTGAAATCTCCACCTGTTCTTGGTCACTATGACCCGAAGAAAGAGATAACACTTTTGACAGACGCATCCAGGCTGAACAGACTTGGATTTGCAATGATCCAAAAAGAAAATGGAAGGTACAAATTGATTAAATGTGGATCAAGATTTCTTTTACCAGTGGAGGCAAGATATTCAACAACTGAGCTCGAGCTTCTAGCAATCGTATGGGCTGTGAATAAGTGTTATATATACTTGACTGGACTAGAAAATTTCACCGTAATCACAGATCACAGACCTCTTCTATCAATCCTAAACAAACAAACTTTAGAACAAGTAACGAATCCAAGGATTCAGAGATTGAAGGAAAAACTTGCCAAGTACAATTTTGAAACAATATGGAAACAAGGCAAAACTCATCTCATCCCCGATGCGCTTTCAAGAAAGCCAACTGAAAAACCCAGTGATGATGACATGAAATCCGCTGAAACATTGTGTAACTATGTAAGAAATGTCATTTTTAAAGATGAAAATGAAAAAGACAGTCTCGATATAAAGAAAATGAAAACAGAAGCAGAAAAGGACGAGCAGTACACAGAACTGAAGAAAATAATCATACATGGCTTTCCGTCAGATAAAATGAAAGTTAAAGCCTGCATACTGCCATTTTGGAATATCAGAGAAGAGTTATCTATTGAAGATGAAGTCCTGTTGTACGGAAATAGAATGATTATTCCTAATGCGCTTCAAAAAGACACTCTAATGAGATTACACGCATCTCATCAAGGAATAGACAGAACGAAAAGAAGAGCTAGGCAGACTGTGTATTGGCCAGGAATCAACAGCGACATTGAAACTACTGTTGCAGCTTGTCACAAATGTTCCCTCTTCAAACCATCTCAAACGAAAGAAACCTACCATGTGGATGAAAGAACGCCAGAATGGGTTTTCCAGGATATAGCTGCAGATTTCTTTCAATATGCTGGGAATAATTTTCTAGTTTATGTAGACAGATTGTCGGGATGGCCAATTGTAACAGCATTTGAAGGGAAAACTGGATCAAAAGAACTATTAATAACTATCAGATCACATTTTTCCAATGTGGGAGTTCCTCGGCGAATCAGAACTGATAATGGAACTCAGTTTGCATCATTTGCTGTGAAGAAATTCATGGAAAAGTTCGGAGTAGAACATATATTTTCAAGTCCTCATTATCCACAAAGCAATGGGTTAGCTGATTCTGCAGTAAAAAGAATGAAATATCTTATTGCGAAGACCACAAAAAACGGCAACTTGGATTCAGATGAATTTCATGAAGGACTGCTTGAAATGAGAAACACGCCTGGGAGAAGTGGATACTCACCAGCAGAAATAGTCTTCGGACATAATTTAAACTCACTCGTACCTTGTCATAAACAAACATTCAAGAAAAAATGGAAGACGATGATGGAAGATGTGGAGAATAAATACAAAGAAAATAAATTGATCGAACGGAAATATTATAACAGAAATGCAAAAGATTTACATCCCCTGCGAATGAAAGACTTGGTTTATATTCAAGACCATATCTCGAAACGATGGAACAAAACTGTAGAAGTTGTTGGTTTGGATGAAAATAGAAAATATTTAATTAAAACTAAATCGAGATCATTACTATGGAAGAATAGAATACATTTGATGCTAATGAAGAACATAAAGTAAATAATCAAGACATCAGGAACCACATATATGTGATTTGACTCTATTACAAACTGCGGAAAGGGGGAGTTGTTGTATTTAGTATTAAGATTTAATGTTATTATTTCTGTTAATGATCTACGTATTCTATCTACGGGTACACCCAATATATTTCTGACATTTACGAACGAATCCACCTTGTACATTACTAATAAAGATGATTAGAAGCAAGATCAATTATTGAACAGTAACTGTAATGAGTTTTTTGCACTTCCAAAAAGAAACTTTTACTAATGGAAATGCTTGTGGATATTTTAATATTGGTCTGGGGACACGATGACAATTTTTTAAAATATCTTGAAAACTGTGAATATATATAAATTATCTTAGAAATGAAGCAATTTTTGCTAAAAAATGAAACAATTTTTTCTAAAAATTTCATAATTATTTAGCTAATATTGGTTCAGTGTTTTGTATACACCTTAATAAATAGGTATTATTGTTATTATTAATTTGTTTATATTTAGTATTCAATATCAACTAGCTATATAGTATTGTCTCCTTTTAGATGAATTATTATTGTTAACTTATAGTATTAAATTTCTCTTTCTCTGATGGTACCTGTAGCAGTCCTGTAATTGATAATGTTGAATGAGACACATATTTTGAACCTGGCTTTGAACTAAGGTTTGTATTTTATTTATTTCCTTTAAATCATATATTTTTAATGTTTTTTTTTATTTTTACAAAGTAAATTTTTTTAACGCTACTTGCAGTTTTAGAGGATAGCGCTAGGGTTATGCTCTTCAACTACGAGGTCTTAGATTTTGTGTTAGGTAGACTATCAATTTTCCACTTCCATCCGTGAGTGCAGCCACCGGTAATTTTGTCCATTTTCATGTGTGACTTCGTTCATGAAGTCCCTTTCCATTGCGACTCTTTCTCCAAAGTCTCTTATTTTCTTTATAAGATCAACTACAAAGTCTTTAATTTTTTTGGAACATTCTACTGAATTAAGTATTTAATTCATGTCTTGAATTGAACCCTCCATGTTCAAGAGGATGGCAGATTGTGAGCCAAATTTTCACAATAGTTCCGAGCCAATCCAATTTTGGCTCATCATTGAGGATTTCAAGCCAAAATTTGAATGGGAGAACAGAAATTTATTCATAATTAGACGTAATATCTAAGGTTTTTGAAATATAAACCAATTAATTGGCCTTAACTGAGATACTCAGCAACAATGTGAACCCTGAACACTTCGCAATCTAAGAATTATTAATTGAAACCTTTTACTTCTTGTTAATGTTAATTATCCCTAAAATAATCATGATCTTTGATGGCTTTCTTGTGAGATAGAGCAAGAAACAAGGTTCCAAATGCACGAGATATATGGTTCCAAATGCACGAGATATATGGTTCCAAATGTACGAGATATATGGTTCCAAATGCACGAGATATATGGTTCCAAATGCACGAGATATATGGTTCCAAATGCACGAGATATATGGTTCCAAATGCACGAGATATATGGTTCCAAATGCACGAGATATATGGTTCCAAATGCACGAGATATATGGTTCCAAATGCACGAGATATATGGTTCCAAATGCACGAGATATATGGTTCCAAATGCACGAGATATATGGTTCCAAATGCACGAGATATATGGTTCCAAATGCACGAGATATATGGTTCCAAATACAAGAGATATATGGTTCTAAATACAAGAGATATATGGTTCCAAATGCACGAGATATATGGTTCCAAATGCACGAGATATATGGTTCCAAATGCACGAGATATATGGTTCCAAATACAAGAGATATATGGTTCTAAATGCAAGAGATATATGGTTCTAAATACAAGAGATATATGGTTCCAAAAGCAAGAGATATATGGTTCTAAATGCAAGAGATATATGGTTGAATGGTTCTAAATACAAGAGATATATGGTTCTAAATACAAGATATATATGGCTCCAAATGTACGATCGAGATATATGGTTCCAAATGCACGAGATATATGGTTCTAAACGCATGAGATATATGGTTTCAAATGCAAGAGACATAAGGCCCCTTTCAAACGATGTCACTTTGGTTGCCAGGATGCGCAACTGCATTTTGCAGTGACGCGTGAGGTAACTAGTGACCGTCACTGACTGTGGGTTACAATATTAATAGTAGCTTTCATACGAAGTCACTCAGTGACGCAACTTTCTGTAATCTGGCCCAATGCTTGAAGTATTCAAGTGCTTTGTTCTTTATTGGTGGTTTAAAAGAAATTGTAAAATTCGAAATTATCAGCACATAGCTACAAAATTATCATAAAGTGAATGATGTAAATATTTGTGTTTTCTTGATGTTAACTGGAGATGGGACGAAGTATCGGAATTATTATCGGTAATTTTTCTGATATCGGTATTGGCAAAAAAGGTATCGATATCAAGAGTATTTTAAATTTCTTGAATATAATTTATTTAAACAATATATATTCTAATTGTAACTATAAATTAACAGTAACAGTATTTAATTTAAATTATTTAAAAAATAATTTCTTATAGGTAATCCTATTTTTTATAATTTCTGTATTTTGTGATACTTATTTACACTTAGTTTGAAATTAGTTATATTATCATTATTATTAAATATTTATACGACCGGCATTCAATGATTTTTAAATAAACTGTTGTTTCGAAGGTAGGTAATATTATTTAGGTATAATATTTAATAATATATATTTTTTTTAATTTCTCCATATTACAAATCAACTGCCTTTATTTCATATTAAAACTAGATTACGTGCAGTCGGTGGAGCGCATACCTTCGCCGTCGCTTTGACCTGTTCTCTCCCAAAATCTGATAAACTGGTAACTGAATAATGACCAATCGTCCCACCAAATTTCATGGAACATGGTTCAATACTTTTTGAGTTATTAAGTTATAAATGCCCTTGACCTTTGACCGTATCGCTCCCAAAATTCTACCAGAAGGTTCCTAAACATTGACCAAGCGTCATATTAAATTTCAGACAATTTGGTTGAATACTTTTTGAGTTATTGAGTTACAAATGGCCTTGACCTTGATATTTGACCTGGTCGCTCCCAAAATCTAACAAAATGGTTCCTATATATTGACCAATCGTCCCACCAAGTTTGTTTCATGCAATATGGTTCAACATTTTCGAGTTATAAATGACCTTGGCCTTTGACCGGGTCGCTCCCAAAATTCTACCAGCAGGTCACTGGATATTGATTCACCAAATTTCAGGCAATTTGGTTGACTACTTTTTCAGTTATGTGAATAACAAGATGATAAACAAATAAATCCCGAATAAAATATAACCTTCCGCAAATTTGCGAAGGTAATTAAACATAAGTTAAAATGTAGTTATCAACCTGTGCTAAAAAGCGAATCCTACAGCCTGTCATTTAAAAAGCTAAACTATGGGAATATAGCGAGAGTCTGAGTTACGGTTGGAACCGCATAGACCATCTCTAAATGCCGCCTACTCTCTAATTATCCTAAGTGAGACGAGTAATATCTACGATTGGCCTATACCGCAATATACTGCATTCCACTTATACAATGGAAATAATAGAGTCAAACCCTGGTGCCAATAGGATGACCGGCTAAAACTTCCATTTTGAGATGTGACTGATGTGGGAATTGGTGGCATGAGGCGATTCTTGGGGTGACAACTGCTGATTCCACTGGCGTTCGTGGTACTTAAATGTAAGTGCTAACCTTTAATATAATTGGTCTGTAGCCAGTCTAGTTTTGATTATAAATCTAAATGACTTAAACTATCCCTTACCTAAATATTTAATTCCGCAAATATCCTGCCAGAATTTACTCCGCAAATCTTACAAATTTCCTAATTACTATTTTCCTAATTACTATTTTCCTAATTACTATTTTCCTAATTACTATTTTCCTAATTACCATTTCCTAATTACTATTTCCTAATTACTATTTCCTAATTACTATTTCCTAATTACTATTTCCTAATTACTATTTCCTAATTACTATTTCCTAATTACTATTTCCTAATTACTATTTCCTAATTACTATTTCCTAATTACTATTTCCTAATTACTATTTCCTAATTACTATTTCCTAATTACTATTTCCTAATTACTATTTCCTAATTACTATTTCCTAATTACTATTTCCTAATTACTATTTCCTAATTACTATTACTATAACAAAAAACTTAGTCTCTATAGTGCATAGCCATTAAACTCTAATTCAATTATAGGAAAATCTTCTTTCAATAGGTATATGATTATTATTTTATTTTCAGGTAAACCATATTATTCCTAGCTATTATAATTTAATTTGCAATATTCCTTTACAGGTGACTTCTGGTCTTGGGAGCGATAGAGTGGCCATCTCCTCCGTCCAAACCACCAACCAGAAGTTACTACTCCAACCTATCTTATAGTATATATATTCGCAATTCACTATCATTACTCTAACTAGTTTATTTTTTATTTTTGAAGAATTAAAATAGTGAATAAAGACAATAAATTATTTGACTGTATTATTATTAATTTAAACCATACAAAATTTCTTGATAAAGTTAGGATATTTTTTTATAATGAATATTATATTATTCGGAAGCTCTACAAGGTCAAGGTCAAGGTGATTTCTTTGTAGATACCCTTTTCAGCGGGTCTGTCCTCCTTCTCACTACTTCAGGCTTTTACCTCTGCCATCACATTGAGAAAAAAAAAACGATTCACTTATTTTCAAACTTCACTTAGCACTATGCTTAATCACTAACACTTAACTTTACACTAATCACTACACTTATCACTACACTTATCACTACACTTATCACTACACTTATCACTACACTTATCACTACACTTATCACTACACTTATCACTACACTTATCACTACACTTATCACTACACTTATCACTACACTTATCACTACACTTATCAATACACTTATCAATACACTTATCAATACACTTATCACTATACTTATCATGTTAGAATTAGGTTAAATCAGTGGGTTAACAACGTTAAGACATAGAGTTTATTTAAAGAGTAAATATGTTATACAATTAGAAGTCTATGGAGAGATGAGTGGAACTCATCTCTCACTGAGTAATGTTCAAGACAGACTGATTTCAGAAACTACAAGACAGGGTATTTAACCCTCGACGGAAGTGTGATCGACTTTAGACCTTATGTCCGTTTCTCATTAAAAGTAATACTTAGTTATTGAAACAATAGGTAATTTAATATAGCTGAGCTAGTCTAACAGGAAGTTAACATTAAATATATATAACGAGTGTGTAATACATTTAACTAAAATTTCAACACTCCTCCTCACACGACATTATATATTTTTCATACCTATTAATTTAACAAATTTGGTAAATCTATCAATAGGCAACGATTTAGAGAATATGTCAGACGATCCAAAAAAAAAACAATGAACAACAATTTACATAGGAAATGAATTATTCTAAATTTAAAGACATAAATCTCATTTTAATCAATCCTAAAATTCAAAACATTAAAACTCAAATTGAAAAATTCTGAAATTCAAGTTGAACCATCATAACTGCAAGAATTTTAAACATTTATTAATGGTTTAATTCTATTTCAAATAATTCCTTTCTTCCCCTCTTTTTATTTCTGAATGTCGATATAAAATAGAGTCTTCAGAAATCCAAAAAGAAAATATACTATGTATGTAAAATATTTCAAACTTACATATAACATTAAAAATCAAACCTATAACTGCAAGAATTTTAAACATTTATTAATGGTTTAATTCTATTTCAAATAATTCCTTTCTTCCCCTCTTTTTATTTCTGAATGTCGATATAAAATAGAGTCTTCAGAAATCCAAAAAGAAAATATACTATGTGTATAAACTATTTCAAATTTACATATAACATAAAAAATAGTATGAATACACATCAAAACTGAACTTAACATATTGTGACATTCTTGCTTATTTTATTTCAATTTAACTTGTAAAAATTAACATTGATTAATAATCATGCAATTAACATTAACATCCTTCCGTTAAAAAATAGAATTTCTATTTTTTAATTATTTTATTGAATAAAATTTACTATTAAATTCTTTCTTCAGAAAAATTGAAAGTTCGTTTAATATTTTACTGCAAATCAGTTATAAATATAACCATTTCATTTATGTATATTAATTTAAAAATATTTCATTCCTGCAAATTCCTAATTTATTTTGACTCTAAAATTTTCTAATCATCAAAATCTAATTAGTATTTCAAAATGAAAAATTATTTATTTCTAAATATTCACTTCTAAATATTCACAAATATTCACAGTATGAATATCAATTCATCTGTATTCAATTCATATGCTCACCTAATAGACCGCGTACTTCTATTAAGTAAACATGCTGAGTCATCAATTAAAATAATAATTAAATGCTGTGTCGGTAGTTTTTGTTATGATTCAAAGATTAATCTGCTGATCATTAAAAAGCAATAAAAATTCTATCTAACTACTATCCAAAAGACTAATTTCAATTAATTTGAGAATTCACTTCACAAATGCTGAAGCAAGTTGTACACCGGTGCAAGAACCGTAGAGGCGAAAGTTAACTAAGCCTACCACTAGACTAACATCAGGTTATTTATTTACTGTGAATAGAACTACAATATGGCGTAAGTTAAATGTCAGTTAAACTAAGTCATTTTAGCAACTTAACACTACCACTTTCTTGTGTAGCTATTTACAAACAAACAAGTCTTTACTTATTTTACTTCTTGTAGTTGTAGTTCCCATAGCCACCACCCTGCGTGGAGTTGCTTCAGCTTTGCTGGGGCGTTTGTCCGGTTTGTTGTCCATAGCCACTCCAAGTACCGGCAGCTTGTCCAGTGGTTGCGGCATTCCAACCGCCCGGTGCCTGTTGTCCCCAGTTGCCGTAAGAGATTTGGGTTGGCGGTGTCTGTTGCTGCTGTGCATAGTAATTCTGCTGCTGTCCATAGTACCCCCCCACTGTTTCAAGTGCCGTATCCTCCTCCTTGCTGGGTGTATCCAGATTGGGGTAGCTCTGGGATGAGTAGTTGTTAGTTTGAGAAGAATACTCAACTTTTCAGCTTCACTCCGGAGTGTGTCAGCTACGGTAATCCAGTTAGGGATGTCTGTCTGAGCTTCAAGTGCAGTGACAAGCACTTCAAACGGCCCTGGCAGTGATGACAGAAGACAAATCACTTTATCCTCTTCACTGATCACTTGATTTAACAAGGCAAGCTCTTGAAAAACTTCAGTTAGTTCCTTCAAATGAAAGTCGAGTAGATCAGGAGACTTCAATTTTAGATTGTAGAGCTTTTTCTTCAAACGAAATTTGTTAGCCCACGTGTTTTTCTGAAATGTTTCTTGAAACAACCAAACCAGTTAAATTGATTTACTGCTTGACTGAATTGATGTTTTAAAATTATTCTAATTCATAAGAATAAATTCACTGAATATAATTACTAATATTCCAGTGGAACCGCAACACAAGTATTAGTTAGCAAGAACCTTTTGTTGAAAGTATTTACTATCATTCAATACTTTAACAAACATAAACAACCAAAGCAGTTAACTTGATTTACTGTTTAACTGAATTGATGTTTTAACATTATTCTAATTCATAAGAATAACTGAATATAATTATTAATATTCAATTGAAACAAAAACAGAATTCTTAGTTCGCAAGAGCCTTTTGTTGAAAGTATTTACTATCATTCAATACTTTAACAAACATAAACAACCAAAGCAGTTAAATTGATTTACTGTTTAACTGAATTGATGTTTTAACATTATTCTAATTCATAAGAATAAATGCACTGAATATAAGTATTTACTATCATTCAATACTTTAACAAAAATAAACAACCAAAGCAGTTAACTTGATTTACTGTTTAACTGAATTGATGTTTTAACATTATTCTAATTCATAAGAATAACTGCACTGAATATAAGTATTTACTATCATTCAATACTTTAACAAACATAAACAACCAAAGCAGTTAACTTGATTTACTGTTTAACTGAATTGATGTTTTAACATTATTCTAATTCATAAGAATAACTGCACTGAATATAAGTATTTACTATCATTCAATACTTTAACAAACATAAACAACCAAAGCAGTTAACTTGATTTACTGTTTAACTGAATTGATGTTTTAACATTATTCTAATTCATAAGAATAACTGCACTGAATATAAGTATTTACTATCATTCAATACTTTAACAAAAATAAACAACCAAAGCAGTTAACTTGATTTACTGTTTAACTGAATTGATGTTTTAAAATTATTCTAATTCATAAGAATAACTTCACTGAATATAATTATTAATATTTAATTGGAACAGTAACACAGCCTTAGTTCGCAAGAACCTTTTGTTGAAAGACTGTTTACCAAAGGATAAGGTCACAGATTTAAAGGTAATTTGTGACCTCTCTTGACACCTCTTCCGCAAAAATACTAAATCATTATATTATAACACAAGTGCATTTTTCGCTAGAGCAATCATTATAATTGACCTCATTAACGCGTGAACACGATATGCTTACGCAAGCGTTTTGAGTGATATGTTTCATATAGGTTAACACTTTTTTCACAGCACTTCGTTTTTATTACTATTATAAACTTCTAATTTGTTTAAAAATAATTTGATTTATAAACTCTTATCGTTCACTGGGCCCATAACCTGTTAGAATTAGGTTAAATCAGTGGGTTAACAACGTTAAGACATAGAGTTTATTTAAAGAGTAAATATGTTATACAATTAGAAGTCTATGGAGAGATGAGTGGAACTCATCTCTCACTGAGTAATGTTCAAGACAGACTGATTTCAGAAACTACAAGACAGGGTATTTAACCCTCGACGGAAGTGTGATCGACTTTAGACCTTATGTCCGTTTCTCATTAAAAGTAATACTTAGTTATTGAAACAATAGGTAATTTAATATAGCTGAGCTAGTCTAACAGGAAGTTAACATTAAATATATATATAACGAGTGTGTAATACATTTAACTAAAATTTCAACATATCACTATACTTATCAATACACTTATCACTATACTTATCACTATACTTATCACTATACTTATCACTATACTTATCACTATACTTATCACTATACTTATCACTATACTTATCACTATACTTATCACTATACTTATCACTATACTTATCACTATACTTATCACTACACTTATTATCTATCACACTCAACTCACTGGTCATCCACACTCCAGAAAACAGCACCTCACCCCACCAAACCCCCAGCCACAACAGCTTCCCCCCTCTCCCTCAGCCTCCACATCCTGTACAGCACCCTCCTTCCACCCCTTCTCTCCTCTCCGCCAAACAGAAATCCTCCCAAAACCTCATCCACGTCCTCCCTTCTCGGTCTCTGGAGTTCAATGGCTTCATTTCTTATCTCCTCCAACCTTCCACATTCCAATATAAAGTGCTCATCATCCTCTCTTTCTGCTCCACACAACCTACACTCCACACTCTCCTCACCCCATCTCCTGCATCCCAACTTCAAACTTCTCGTTCTCGCTGCAAACCACACTCTAGATTCCACACCACCCTCATGATCTTCCTCCTTCATCTCTGTTTTAAACCTTCTATAAATTCTCAAGCTGCTCTTCCCCTCCATTTCCTCTATCCACTCCTGATGTACTTTCTCCGCCACTCTTTTCTTCACAGCCTCCTTTGTCATTGTTTTAAGTTCCTTCTCCTACAGATAAGAATAAAAGTATGATGATTTTTTCGTTGTTTCTCTTACTCTTCATTTTATCAAGACTTCCAAGTAGGAAAGTAACAACATACTCAATTACCTTGAAAATTGCTTCCTTTACCACATTTCTTATCATTGTATCTCATCTTTCATGATTTTATAGCCTGAATCAAAAGCCTCAAATATATTTCTATTTAATCGTTTCAGCTATTGGTAGGCTAGTTGGAATATTTTTGATGCATTGAACATAGTAAGACGTGACTCAAGAGAAAGCAGAAAAATATTATTTTAACTGTGAATTTAGCTGATTTTATTGCACAATGGTAAGTATTCGTAACCCACATTACTGTAATGTACTAAATTGCTGTCTAGTTAGTTTATTAACTCCAATCTGAATGTTATTTAGGCCAGCCTGCAAAGCAAGTCCATGTCGCCAAAGATCTTTGGAAACATTTTTCAATAATTTTTGAGGGAAAATATAATATCTTGGGGACTGCTCTCTAATTAATTCCTATGTTTAGTCCAGTCTGCAACTTGCAACTTGCAAGCAGCATAAGATGCAAGAAGTTGTGATGTTTAGCCGGCCTCTAGAAGTTGTGATGTAAATTCCACCGACATGTCGGTGGAATTTTTTCCCTTTGAAAATAATTTTCTGGCAAATTCGGTGGATTTTTAGCTATTTATTCCTATGTTACCATTAATTTTCGGTGGATTAATTGGAAAATGTTGGTGGATCAGCCCCAGTCTGCAGAATGTGTCTCTTCTCCCGCAGAGATTTTAATTTGAGAGACAGTTGGTGTCCGACTCTCAGTCTGTATTTTGTGGTAAATTCCACAGACATGTTGGTGGAAATAACATTTTTTCAGCTTTTTTTCCAATGATATGTCAGGAGATATTCAATTTCTTTAATAAATAAATTCCTGCAATGTCAGAGGATATTTAGCTATTAATTCCTATGTTACCATTAATTTATGGAGGAGAAACTGGAAAAATCTTGGAGGACTACCAGTCTGCAGGATATGGAACATTTTTCCAAGACTCTCTGCGGGAGTTTTTGATTGGATTTTAGAAATTTGAGATCTCTGCGGGAGATCTTGAATTAATTCCTGTGTTACCATTAATTTAGCTGCGGGAGATAAAAATCCACCATAAATTTCCAATAATTTGGCTGATCCACCAACATTTTCCCAATTTATCCACCGAAAATTAATGGTAACATATGAATAAATAGCTAAAAATTCACCGACTTTGCTAGAATACTATTTTCAAAGTGGAAAAAATCTACTGACATGTCAATGGAATTTACCACCAAATACAGACTGGAACAATCCTTAATTTCCTCCTATATTTACATGTATTTTTACCCAGTCTGCAGAATATGGAACATTTTTCAAAGACTCTCTGCGGGAGTTTTTGATTGAATTTTAGAAATTAGATATCTCTGCGGGAGATCTTGCATTAATTCCTATGTTACCATTAATTTAGCTGCGGGAGATTTTGAATTAATTCCTATGTTACCATTAATTTAGCTGCGGGAGATTCTGAATCTGCTACTGTGAGTCAGAGAGTAACTGTCTCTCAAATTAAAATCTTTGCGGGAGAAGAGACACATTCTGCAGACTGGATTTTTACTGAGAACAGAAGCCAAAATAGTCTAATAGAGGATTTCTTAGAGAACACTTTACCAGTTACTGCAGTCTGGCGATATTTGGTCTAAATGATATCATACCAGTCTTGAAAACTGCTTAGGCTAACAGATGAACTCTACATGCTAAATGCTGCGGATTATACAATTTTTAGCAATTTACCATTGATTTTTGAAGTCTGTAAAACTCCAACAGTGTAATTATTTTATCAGAAAGCTCCTATTTTTCCAGACTGGATATCATATATACCAGATTGTATTTGGAGGTAAATTCCAATGATATGTCGGCAGATATTCAATTTCTCTACTAATAAAAAAATTCCTGCAATATCAAAGGATATTTAGCTATTAATTCCTATATTGCATAATTGCCAATAATTTTTGGAGGGGAAACTGGAAAAATGTTGGGAGGACTAGACAAATTGATGAAAAATGTTGGCAGATATTTCTCAGATGTTTGAAAAAGTCAGAGGAGTTCAGTGCACCAAATACAAACTGGCATATAACCATTTTACACTCGTTTTCTTCCCGTAATCGCTATAAAACTTATGAAACATAGACAGACATTTTACAAGAGTGTATGCTGAAATTAGTTTTCTTTATAAGATATTTCATAGAAATACTTTGAGGAGAGACTAAAGTAATTTTAGTGCGTGATTTTGTATTAAAACTTCATTGAGAAATAACCCTAGTTATGTAATTTAGGTATATTTTTGGTCCAAATGATATCATATTTAACCATTTTATACTCATTTCTGCTCGCTCGTAATCGCTACTCAACGTCTGAAATAGACACCGTGATTCCGCATTATAGTAGTACATATTAATGAATTATATATATTTAGCACCTACGAATCTCTATATAGTTAGGTACCACGGTTCCTAATTAGCCAGGTAATATGATGCAATAGCGTCGGACCGGGTGGCTTTGCGCATTTTCCGCATACTTTGATTTTACGAAAAAACTAGGGAAGTCAGCAATCTGATTTTTTATGTGCAGATAGATGAAGGGTAGACCTAGGTGCTCACCAAGTTTCAACTCTTTAAGTTCAATAGAAAAAAAGTTATCATCGAAAAACTGTGCGCAAAGATCGTGGGGATAAACCGGGTGAATTTTGCGCAATTACCGGGTGTACTTGCGCACTGCGCAAATTCACCCAATGTGAAACTGCGCAGTGCGCAAGTTCATTCTGTATAAACTGTGCATAGAAAATCTAACCCTGATATGCTATGCAACTGCCGTGAATCTGCCCCAATCTTCTATGCAACTGCCCCAATCTGCTGTGCAATTGCAGTGAGGCTGCTGTGGAATTGCCGTGAGTCTGCTGTGGAATTGCCGTGAGTCTGCTGTGGAATTGCCGTGAGTCTGCTGTGTAATTGCCGTGAGTCTGCTGTGGAATTGCCGTGAGTCTGCTGTGGAATTGCCGTGAGTCTGCTGTGGAATTGCCGTGAGTCTGCTGTGGAATTGCCGTGAGTCCGCTGTGGAATTGCCGTGAGTCTGCTGTGGAATTGCCGTGAGTCTGCTGTGCAATTGCCGTGAGTCTGCTGTGCAATTGCCGTGAGTCTGCTGTGCAATTGCCGTGAGTCTGCTGTGCAATTGCCGTGAGTCTGCTGTGCAATTGCCGTGAGGCTGCTGTGCAATTGCCATGATGCTGCTGTGCAATTGCCGTGATGCTGCTGTGCAATTGCCGTGAGGCTGCTGTGCAATTGCCGTGAGGCTGCTGTGCAATTGCCGTGAGGCTGCTGTGCAATTAACGTGAGTCTGCTGTGCAATTGCAGTGAGTCTACTGTGCAATTAACGTGAGTCTGCTGTGGAATTGCCGTGAGTCTGCTGTGGAATTGCCGTGAGTCTGCTGTGGAATTGCCGTGAGTCTGCTGTGGAATTGCCGTGAGTCTGCTGTGGAATTGCCGTGAGTCTGCTGTGTAATTGCCGTGAGGCTGCTGTGCAATTGCCGTGAGGCTGCTATGCAATTGCCGTGAGGCTGCTGTGCAATTGCCGTGATGCTGCTGTGCAATTGCCGTGAGGCTGCTGTGCAATTGCCGTGAGGCTGCTGTGCAATTGCCGTGATGCTGCTGTGCAATTGCCGTGAGGCTGCTGTGCAATTGCCGTGAGGCTGCTGTGGAATTGCCGTGAGTCTGTTGTGGAATTGCCGTGAGTCTGCTGTGCAATTAACGTGAGGCTGCTGTGGAATTGCAGTGAGTCTACTGTGCAATCAACGTGAGTCTGCTGTGGAATTGTCGTGAGTCTGCTGTGGAATTGCCGTGAGTCTGCTGTGGAATTGCCGTGAGTCTGCTGTGGAATTGCCGTGAGTCTGCTGTGGAATTGCCGTGAGTCTGCTGTGTAATTGCCGTGAGTCTGCTGTGTAATTGCCGTGAGTCTGCTGTGTAATTGCCGTGAGGCTGCTGTGTAATTGCCGTGAGGCTGCTGTGTAATTGCCGTGAGGCTGCTGTGGAATTGCCGTGAGGCTGCTGTGGAATTGCCGTGAGGCTGCTGTGGAATTGCCGTGAGGCTGCTGTGGAATTGCCGTGAGGCTGCTGTGGAATTGCCGTGAGGCTGCTGTGGAATTGCCGTGAGGCTGCTGTGGAATTGCCGTGAGTCTGCTGTGGAATTGCCGTGAGGCTGCTGTGTAATTGCCGTGAGTCTGCTGTATAATTGCCGTGAGTCTGCTGTGTAATTGCCGTGAGGCTGCTGTGCAATTAACGTGAGTCTGCTGTGCAATTGCAGTGAGTCTACTGTGCAATTAACGTGAGTCTGCTGTGGAATTGCCGTGAGTCTGCTGTGGAATTGCCGTGAGTCTGCTGTGGAATTGCCGTGAGTCTGCTGTGGAATTGCCGTGAGTCTGCTGTGTAATTGCCGTGAGGCTGCTATGCAATTGCCGTGAGGCTGCTGTGCAATTGCCGTGATGCTGCTGTGCAATTGCCGTGAGGCTGCTGTGCAATTGCCGTGAGGCTGCTGTGCAATTGCCGTGATGCTGCTGTGCAATTGCCGTGAGGCTGCTGTGCAATTGCCGTGAGGCTGCTGTGGAATTGCCGTGAGTCTGTTGTGGAATTGCCGTGAGTCTGCTGTGCAATTAACGTGAGGCTGCTGTGGAATTGCAGTGAGTCTACTGTGCAATCAACGTGAGTCTGCTGTGGAATTGCCGTGAGTCTGCTGTGGAATTGCCGTGAGTCTGCTGTGGAATTGCCGTGAGTCTGCTGTGGAATTGCCGTGAGTCTGCTGTGTAATTGCCGTGAGTCTGCTGTGTAATTGCCGTGAGTCTGCTGTGTAATTGCCGTGAGTCTGCTGTGTAATTGCCGTGAGTCTGCTGTGTAATTGCCGTGAGGCTGCTGTGTAATTGCCGTGAGGCTGCTGTGGAATTGCCGTGAGGCTGCTGTGGAATTGCCGTGAGGCTGCTGTGGAATTGCCGTGAGGCTGCTGTGGAATTGCCGTGAGGCTGCTGTGGAATTGCCGTGAGGCTGCTGTGGAATTGCCGTGAGGCTGCTGTGGAATTGCCGTGAGTCTGCTGTGGAATTGCCGTGAGGCTGCTGTGTAATTGCCGTGAGTCTGCTGTATAATTGCCGTGAGTCTGCTGTGTAATTGCCTCGAGGCTGCTGTGTAATTGCCGTGAGGCTGCTGTGGAATTGCCGTGAGGCTGCTGTGGAATTGCCGTGAGGCTGCTGTGGAATTGCCGTGAGGCTGCTGTGGAATTGCCGTGAGGCTGCTGTGGAATTGCCGTGAGGCTGCTGTGGAATTGCCGTGAGGCTGCTGTGGAATTGCCGTGAGGCTGCTGTGGAATTGCCGTGAGGCTGCTGTGGAATTGCCGTGAGTCTGCTGTGTAATTGCCGTGAGTCTGCTGTATAATTGCTGTGAGTCTGCTGTATAATTGCTGTGAGTCTGCTGTGTAATTGCCGTGAGTCTGCTGTGTAATTGCCGTGAGTCTGCTGTGTAATTGCCGTGAGTCTGCTGTGTAATTGCCGTGAGTCTGCTGTGGAATTGCCGTGAGGCTGCTGTGGAATTGCCGTGAGGCTGCTGTGGAATTGCCGTGAGGCTGCTGTGGAATTGCCGTGAGGCTGCTGTGGAATTGCCGTGAGGCTGCTGTGGAATTGCCGTGAGGCTGCTGTGGAATTGCCGTGAGGGCGAGGCTGCTGTGCAACTGCCGTGAGGCTGCTGTGCAACTGCCTTGAGGCTGCTGTGGAATTGCCGTGATATAGGAGTATCGGGGATGAATATCACAGGTTTATTAATGAATAAGAGCTCTTTAACTTTATTAATAAATGTGCGCAAGTCCACCCGTGAATTAAAATATTCCCTGGGTGATGTTGCGCATCTAGTATATTGGTTATATCTCAATAATTTATAATTATTATTAAAATCATCTTACATGACGTTAATCTGCAGTAAATTATGCGTATCCAACGTAAATTGCAATCAAATTGGAGCATAATTATCAACACTACAGCAAAGTTCGCGGAGATTCGATTCTAGTCCAAAATAATTATTTTGCCATAAAAAACATAGGTCTCTGTTTGAACACTTAGTATCTATACTCAATCTCTTACGATTTTGGTGAAATTTATGCACTAGGGGGTATAAGAGCTGCTCTTTCCAATGGTGTTGTCAGATTTAAAATATTTTCACGCATTCACCTTCAATTACCGATGCGCAACTTCACCCGGAATGTTGAAGTGCGCAAAGCCACCCGGTCTGACGCTAGTTGACAAATTTTATTTGTAGCTTAAATAGTTCATCTAATATTCTACCTCAAAGCTGCTTCTTTTGAAATAAATTCTGGATTTCACAATAAAAGCATTACCTACGTAATAATTAATCTAACTAGTGAAAACTGTAGTGATCATACTTATTCCACTAGATACATATATTAATTATAATATATATTTCAATAATTATTGTGTTACATTGAACAAACAGCAGTTGAATGCTCTATGTCCATGAAATACATTTGGTAGTTGGGTATACTAAGTTTGATCCAAGTTATTGATTGGTTCTACAATTAATTTTTGGTCACATCAGAAATGAAAATATAATAATTTTTATTTAACTTCTATTCTAATTAGTAATTGGTACCATGAATAATTGAAATAAAAGTTAACTAATAATAATTATACAGAGATTTTCACGTGTTCGAAAATATGAAACTGTGCGATAACACGGAACTTACCCTAAAATGGGATAAGTTGAATTTCTGAACCAATTGCTTCTAATAACCTTAACTGAATTACAATATTGATGTTTTTTTAGTTACCGTGAAATAATCACAAAAACTTGTATCACAGAGAGGCTACTTTGTTTCATAGTAATTCATTTTTTTTTTTTGATAATTAGTCGGAGAGCATCAAATTAAAATGACAAGTAGTGACAACATCATTCATAACAAACTATTGCAATCTTTCACAGAAAACGGATATACATAATACATGGCGCCATATCAAAACAAAATGGGGGCTTTGTTTACATTTCAACAAGCATATTTCTGTGCTTTCCGCCGTTCATACATGATTCTTGAGTCACCAATTTTAATTTTGTATCTAATTAAAGTGCTCATTAGTCATCTATATATGGGAAAGATACTTATTTTCACAAATTTTAAGTCTACAATTAATCGGCGACTTGGTACATGCTCTTAAACTAGGATTTTAATGGCGAGTTTGTGGTAGTTATTTTGAGCACTTCAATTGCAAATGGCGAGAAATATCTATTTTTCTCCTATGCAGCTATGCTACAATGTTATTTTGGAGAGAATTTATGATAATTTGATCATTTTGGAGAGAAATTTAGTGATTTTTGGAAAGCGCTGGAGAGAAGAATGGAGTGTTTATGAGCCATACTATTTTACTTGGGTATCTGCCATGTTTCAAAGGCTGAAAACTGTACTTAGCCAATTTCTTGCCAAAATTTTACAAAAATCCTCCACATGCAACTTCATCTTCTCTTTTTCTATCTTCATCAGCAACTTGTATGATACATCTGTCAGAGCTATGGGTCTTAGCTCTGATACTTTTGGCTTCCTCATCTTTGGTATCATAAGAGTTTGATTCCTTCCACTCCTCCGGTTCTCTTCCCTCCCATATCACTCCCTCCAGTCCTCTCCTCAAAGCTTCTACACATATGTCACTCCCTTGTTGTACCTTATACATTTCTGGTTTCAGACCATCGCATCCTCCAGCTTTCCTGTTCTTCAGACTTCCCAATGCCTTCCTCGCATCTTCTCCCTCTATCACCATCTCCATCACTTTTACATTCCAGTCTGGGTAGCCACATCTCCTCTTGGTTAGCTTCTCTCTGTCTAGTTCTCCTGAGTGTTCCCTCCTATTCTTCTTTCGTTTCCACATTCCACACATCTTCCATCCTATTATCATGCATTTTATATATTCCTTCCCAAAATCACTTTAGTTCCTCTTCATATTTCTCCTCTTCTAGTTCCTCTCCTTCTGTATACTGCTTCAGTTTTCTATTTCCATTAACTTTCTCTCCTTTTAGCTTCCTAACCTTTTTTCACAGGTCCCTTCCTCCTTCCATGTCTCTTATCTCTTCTGCTATCTTATTTTCATATTTCCTCATTTCTTCACTAACCATTCTCGTCACCTTCTCCTTTTGTTCTCTCTATGCACTCCAGGCATCCTGTCTCTCCTCCACCTCTCCATTTCTATGTGCTTTGTTCTATCTCTTTATTATCCATGTGTTTATCCTAGCCATACTAATTTACTTTGGTTCCAACATACAACCGTTGAGATCATAAATTCACTGTTACCAACTGATGATCAGGTTTTCTTCCCTTGTCCTGATGTTGAAAGAAAATCTTTCGAAAGTATGTTTCAATGTTACAAAACTCATGATAAAAGTACCTGTAGCTACATGTTTGGATTATTGAATATGCACCTATAGCAAACTTGAAGACCAATTCATTTTCTCATTACACTGGCATATTTTCTGTCCTGCTTAAAAACATGGCTTGGGGAAGATACCAGTTTCTTTTGCACAATGAATGCACTTTGATAGCTAGTCATCAATTAATATTTTTTTACAATGGTCATTTGAATATTTTTTGTTCTGTAATATGTAAGAAAAAAAGGTGCATTACTTTATAGTCCATTCCAGGCTTTCCAGCAAAGTCAATGTATTTTTAGCTATTACTCCTATGATGTTATTAATTTTTGATGGGGAAATATTGATGGACTGGCCTAATTATTAGGAATATGTTGGTGGATTTTTTCAGCTTTTAAAGTTAATAAAATTCAGTACACCAAATACAAACTGTTATGAATAATGAAATATGGCAGCTAGTTTGCTAATTATTATTTTTAAATACATTTTCTAATTTATAGCCTATCTAATCTTTCCTCTAGTCTGACGTTTTTATTTTCTTTTCAGGGTAAGAATTCCAAGGCAAAGAAGTTCATAGACTTCAAGAAGGGCAATATCCTCAAACAGTATAACTTGCAAAAGAAACGTCCAAATGCTGTCAACACAGAGGAATCAAAACCAACCAAAAACAAGCCTATTCTTTTCCAACTGAGAGAAGACTTGGAAAGACAGGAACAAGCTGCAAAGGGAGAAGAAGAAATCAATGGAGATGAAGAAATAGTCGATAATGAGGAGGGAGAGTTAAATGAATTCGATTTAACTGAAAATGTGAGTTATCAATATAACAGAATATTAATGATCAAGTACTTAGTTATATTCCATTGATATACAATTTTTAAATATTTATTACTCATATTTTTCAGCAAGACCAGCCCAAAAATTCATATGACTTTGACAATGAGTTCCCAGATGATGGATATGATTATTCTCAACATCTGAGAGATCCTCTCGAGTGGGATGATGAAGAGGAAGAGGCGGAAGTTTACTTCTGCAGTAGAGGCAGAAAACCTCAGGTAAATTAAATAACATCAATTGAATTATGAACCTGTTCACTTATTATTCTCACCACATTTTATTGGATGTAGCTAGGTGTAATGTTCATATTATTTATTCATTTTATTTTGAAATCTATTTATATGCCTTGTATCTATGATACCTTTAATATTACTGCTATCACATGTAATAATTAATACTGGACTCTGCTTATAATATTAACCTACAACTCCTGAAATATTATAGTTGGTATTTAGCAGCTAGCTATATCTTTTATTTCGTATTTAATTAGATGGTATTTTCTTTCATTGATCTTTATCAGCTTTTATATATGAAATCAGGTGTAGGCAAATAAAAGTTAATTACAATTTTTAAATTCCTCTCACTTTTTTCATAGTAGCTAGTGATTGATTTCTATTGTAAATAATTGAAACCATACCTGATCTAGGTAGATGAATTGATATTTAACTAACTATCATCATGTTAGTATTTAATTTAAATAGTCTACTAATATTTCTTCAATTTTTCTAGATACTTTTAGCATTATTTATAGCTATTAGTCCATTACTATATAGTTGAGTGTAAATAATTCAGTGAGTAAAGGTGAACTTCACTCGCTAATTACTAACTGCTCTAAATGCCATTCAACAGTTAGCTATGATTACTTTTAATTGTTTTAAATTTGTAATGAAATCCTTTTTTTCCTCAGAAAACTAGGGCCAAGCAATCACAACTACCAAACACATTCGCTTACGAACCTCCCACTAACGAAGCCTGTCCCACTCTTGTATCTGATAATGGTAACCATGTGCTTTGTTTATAAATTGGCTATAGGGAAGCTATGAATTATCAGTCAGTGCCACATCTTGTCATATAAGATAAAACGTTATAGCTACTTATTTTACTTTAAATAATTGTTCATTATTTGAAAAAAATATATATATTTAAGATCATTTTTAAATGAAATAATAATTATCTAATCGTTTTGAATTTGGATGCTGACTGATGATTCATAACTTACCCCAATATACTATTCTTGTTTATAGCTACATGATATATTATACATACTATACATCTTGCTTATAGCTACATAATATATATCTTGCTTATAGCTACATAATATATTATACGTAGTATATATCTTGCTTATAGCTACATAATATATTATACGTAATATATATCTTGCTTATAGCTACATAATATATATCTTGCTTATAGCTACATAATATATATCTTGCTTATAGCTAGCTACATAATATATTATACATAATATTTATCCTGCTTATAGCTACATAATATAGCTATTATACATAATATTTATCCTGCTTATAGCTACATAATATATATCTTGTTTATAGCTACATAATATTTATCCTGCTTATAGCTACATAATATTTATCTTGTTTATAGATACATAATATAGTTTTTTGAGAGCTCAAGTAAACTTTGATTCACAAGAACCAGCTAATCTAACTATTTTTCCAGGTCTTTCTTCAGATGAAGAAGTGAGTGAGGAAATTATTGATGACAGTGAATTTGCTAATCGGTTCGAAGACACTGAAATGATTGAGCCAATAATTGTCACTGAAAATGATGCAGACATTATGGAAGATGAGGAAGATATTTACGAAGCTTTCTTTGGTGCTGAAAATATGTAAGACAACCTAGATAACTAGTGGATGAACTCTTGGAATTATTCTTCTGCTAGAAACATTCTGAGTTTTTTTTTATTAGACGCCTGCTACTGAATATAAGCATTAAGTTTTAAAAAGAAGGTAGTTTAACACTTCTTCCTATAATATTATACTACATTGCTCATCTCATGACGTCGCTTAGAGTACTGTCAAATATTATAAGTGAATAGTGTGTAAAACGTGATATAAACAATTGTATGTAGCTAAGTTAATTTCCATGAAAATGCACATTTAACTGAATAAAAGCACAATTTTTATTTAAAAACGAATGGAAAATATTCTGTGTGTTTCAGATGTTTCAATATTGTACTTGGTATACTTCTCTATTTATTTACTATAGTTTCCCTCTAGATAATATTTCAAAATATGGTTTTATTTAATGTAGCCAGTTTGATAAGTGTTTCTAGTTCTCTCAAGTTGCATAATTAGCCTCTATTCCTTTAGCATGGCTCTTTCTGACGATGAAGAGGAAGAAGGAGACATGAGGAGCATAGAAAGTAAGTTCAGCAGAATGGCGGCACCAATGCCTACCAGTGACCAGATGACAGAGGAGCAGATGAACGCTTTCTTTGACTCCATGGGCACTGGAGTCAGGAGAGTGGAGGCAGATGGAGAGTTCAAAAGGAGTTCACACCGAGACCAGGGCCAGTCAGGCGATGAACGAAAAAGTTAATCTCATGGTGAGTCTTAAGATATGAACTTGATAGTGTAAAGGTGAAAGATCAACCGGTGGGTATATCGGAATCTCTCGTAATTAATGTAGCTAATTGATGAATAGAAATTCACTCAAGACTGCTTGTATCTTTCATTTCAAAGATATTATTCCTTAGAAAAATACCTGATTAGTTACCCTTTTGAAAATGTTGAATTACTGTTGACTATGATTATTTTTATCCAAATTTGGTTTCATGAGATTTATTTACATCGGACTGTAGCTATTATTGTTGTTGATATATTTTATAAATTATTCAATCGTTTCAGTTTGAAGATTTTGGTAACTTCAACGAGGACCCCACAGACTATGGCAGTGACGCTAAGATGGACATCATGTCCCTAACCAGTGAAACCAAATGCTCTAAGTCAGACTTCATGAAGTCTAAGGTTAAGGTCACTGGTGAAGAGACTGAACAGGAGAAGAG
>CANNZV010002247.1:0-17387 GCA_947561585.1 Caprella mutica
CTTCTAGTTCTTCAGCTGATATACCAGTAGCATTCAATGAATCACTTATAGGAGGCAAGACATTTTTATTCGTTTTTTTAGGCATTATTGAACAGCCTTCACCGCACCGAGCAACTCTCCACGATATTACACACTTTTACACCACAATCGTCTGTTTGACTGTTAAATTCCAAAATGTAAACAAAGAGTTGCGGAGCGGCTCACGTCTGCTCAGTATGGAAGCTCATGGAGTAATCCGTTTAAAGGTCAAGGTCATTTATAACTCAATAACTCAAAAAGTATTGAACCATATCGTATGAAACTTGGTTGATTCATTTGACTATTGGTCATTATCCAGTTACCAGTTTATTAGATTTTGGGAGAGAACGGGTCAAAGCGGCGGCGAAGGTATGATCTCTAGCTACCGAGTGCACGTTATCTAGTTTTTCAATTATTTTCATTGGTGTGACCAGTAGCCATGGCCAGAAATAATTAGTTTTTATTTTAATGCGTGTTTCTTATTAAAAGTGTGACACACGGACAGACAGACGTAACAGTCGGATAACTATTTGATGAAGCATAGAAAGTGAAGGCTAAACTATTTTATTTATAGCATTCCATGAATCATTTTGTTCGCGTGTACACTCTCGTCCTTTCCAGGAAAATTTACCTTTGTTGTTCAGTCGATAAATATTCTTCCGAGTTTTAGATTAAAATGCCCCTGTAATAGAAATAAACGTAAATTTTCTACAGGAATTATTAACTTACAGTGTCATTGTGATTTGTGCCAACTTGCCAAGAGGTTTTTAAGTCTAGAAAAGCCTGAAAAGGTAGTCTTAAAACTCCTAATGTTGAATGAATAATTCGGTAGAGAAACGTACCATTAATGAATAATAGTTTGGTAAAGGTGCACTTAACTTCTTAAGCTTCGATAGAGACAGTGACCTCAGTCTGGAAAAATAGGTGCTTTCTGATGAACTAATTACTCTGTTGGAGTTTTACAGACTTCGAAAATTAATGATAAATTGCTAAAAATTGTATAATCCGCAGCATTTAACATATAGAGTTAATCTCTTAGCCTAAGCAGTAAGGCGTAAGCCAGTTTGTATTTGGTGCACTGATGACTGAACTCCTCTGACTTTTTCAAAAATCTGAGAAATAGCTGCCAACATTTTTCTCAATTTGTCTAGTCCTCCAACATTTTTCCAGTTTCCCCTCCCAAAATAAAATTAATGGTAATATAGGAATTAATAGAATAGCTAAATACCTAGTTCCAAAAAAGGTCTTAGAAGTCGGCATAATAATTAACTGACGTTTCTATGGTCGGCATAATTAGTTATTTCTGTGTGTGTAGTCGTCATGTTAAAATAAAGCTAAGTACCTCTACGGTTCTACCTAGTCTAATAGTCTTCAAGTTAAAATAAAGCTGACTCTAAATTCTTATCGGTAGTCATCACATCAAAATATTTTGATAGTTTCGAGCATTAAAACAAACTACGGTCCATAGTACTTAGAACACCAGTCTGCAGAACATGGGACATTTTCCAGTCTGCAGAATGTGTCTCTTCTCCCGCAGAGATTTTAATTTGAGAGACAATTACTCTCTGACTCTCAGTAGCAAATTCAGAATCTCCCGCAGCTAAATTAATGGTAACATAGGAATTAATTCAAAATCTCCCGCATCTATATAAATATTAATGGTAACATAGGAATTAATTCAAGATCTCCCGCAGAGATCTCCAATTTCTAAAAATTCAATCAAAAACTCCCGCAGAGAGTCTTAGAAAAATGTTCCATATTCTGCAGACTGGGACATTTTTAACATTTTCTGTGCGAACAATCCCTAATTTCCTCCAATATTTACATGTATTTTACTGAGAACAGAAGCCAACCAGTCTGCAGAATATGGAACATTTTTCCAAGACTCTCTGCGGGAGTTTTTGATTGAATTTTAGAAATTGGAGATCTCTGCGGGAGATTTTGAATTAATTCCTATGTCACCATTAAGGGGACCGTTCCAGTATTTTGACATTTCTTTCGTTTTTTTTTTTTTATTTAGTTACCTTGCAAATCTATCAAAGAAAACTCACAAAAAATTTCATTCACCTAGCACGTTTGTAAGTGTGTCAAACACGCTTCTCAGTTTGGGGGTTAGGTTGTTTTGAGGTTGTTTTGGAGGTTGTTTTTGTGTTGTTTCTGTTGTTTTTTTGCCTCCCATTTATGGTTGAAGGCTTCGTCGCTGCCTGGGTTGACCCCCGAAAAGCATAAATATTATTTTTTAAATTAAAAAAAAAAAAAAAAAAAAAAATTAAAAAAAAAAAAAAATTGAAAACTTTCTTTCTTCCTCCATTATCTAGGTACCATTTTTCTCAAATTTTCCACGTTCAAAAGTATAGAACGTTTTGGGGGTTGGTGCTACAGAAAAATGTATAAGAGCTAATATGTTCAGACCGAAATTCCTAAGGTCGTCTAGAAGCCCTTTTCCTCTTAAGTTTTCTATAAACAATTTATTTTTTGAAAAAAAAAAAAAAAAAAAAAAAAATGATTTTTTTTTTTTTTTTTTCAAATAAAAAATTTTTCAGATCGAAATTCAAAAAAAGGGCTTCTAGACGACCTTAGGATAGTAGTAGAGAACATATTAGCTTCAATAAATTTTTCTGTAGCACCAACCCCCAAGCCGTTCTATAGTTTCCCGGGGGGGGGGTCGAAAAAGGTTTTTCGACCCCCACGGGGGAGGGGGGCCCCAAAATGAAAAAATCTCAAAAGAGAGCATATGATTATTTTTCATTTTACACCTTATGTTAAAATCTCAGCTCAATCGGACAAGTATTATTGGTACATCCTAAATACCAGAACGGTCCCCTTAATTTAGCTGCGGGAGATTCTGAATCTGCTGCTGAGAGTCAGAGAGTAGCTCTCTCTCAAATAAAAGTCTCTGCGGGAGAGGAGACGCATTCTGCAGACTGGGAAGCCAAAATAGAGGATTTCTTGGAGAACAGTTTACCAGTTCCTACAGTCTGGTTAGAACACAAACTACGGTCCATAGAAAAAATTAACCTTTCAATTTTTTACGCTTAACTCTATGCTATAAAGCCAGTCTGCAGAATATGGGAGATATTTGGGATATTCTCTCCGAACAATTTTCAATTAATTCCTATATTTACATTAATTTTGCTACAAACAAAATAAGAGATCTCTACGAACACTTCACCAGTTTCTGCAGACTGGCTATAAAGTAAGAGTTGATTCAATGCATGCTTTTAGAATCAACTGTGTTCCAATGACGTAACAGGATTTTCAAACCAATCTTGTAGTGGCCCAGTGTTGCCATATCCATTATCCACCGTGAAATTCCTCTGTCACTTTTTCTCGTGCAATTTCATAAGTTTAATAATACATTCAAATTTGAATAGATACTACTTACTGATGAATCTCTCATTAGAATAATGGGTAGTTAATGAAATTTATTCTGATACACGCATTGTACAGTTTTTGTACCATCCGTTATCATAAACTACTACTAGGCAGTAGGTAGGTACCAATTCATAGTTATTTAGGGTATCTAAGTTACGAATTATTGGACAGTTCCATATTTTCGGTCAAAGATAAATTATTATTTTCCATTTAAACTGATGATTTTAATAGGTACTAGAAGTAGACTACTAGTGATACCTGAATACCAATTAATAATATTTAATTATTTTTTTCTTATACGATCGTAAATGTAGAACTGCCCTATAATTTGTACCTAATTCTTATCCTATAAGTATACCTACCTATTTCAATTTAATATTATTCAGTTGAGCTGAGTACTGGTAGCATCATTATTTACAAATATTAACTACCAAAGTAAATACCAAAATTTAATAGGGCTATACGATTAAGTTTAACACTAGGGTTCCGAATTATCGGTCAGTTCCACATTTTCGATCATATAAGAGAAGACAATATAATAATTATTATTTCACTAGGATAGGTTGAGTAAAATAATTTTCATTAGCCGCAGACAGACAGCAGGAACTGGTAAAGTGTTCTCCAAGAAATCCTCTATTTTGGTTTCTGTTCTCAGTAAATTACAAGTAAATATAGGAGGAAATTAAGGATTGTTCGCACAGAAAATGTTAAAAATATCCCATGTTCTGCAGACTGGCATTAGCCTATATGTTTTTTTCTTCTATGACCGATGATGTGGAACTGACCAATAATTTGGAACTTTCCTTAGCAGATAACAATAATTACATAGAACGTATTATGATAATGATGATTAAATAGGTGGGAATAATTTAGATTCTGGTTAAATTGTTAAAGTAGGAAATTATAATGTTTTAAAAACGTATGATTAAAATATTTAAATCAGAAGTTCACGTACCATGACGTAGTTACATAAGTTAGAAAACAAAATGGCTGTCAGGATGACGCTCTATGAGAAGGTAGGTATATCAGACATGTTTCGAAACAGTTTCAGACATGTATCAAACTTGTAAATATAGAAAAAGTGGTAGCTATTCAATGAATATAAGCAGATTATTAAAAATAATGGTTAATCAAGTAATACTGATACAGAATACCTAATTAACACAAAATACCTTCCTACTATAAGTATAGCTAAATGTTTGAATGTAAGTTTTTCTGTTCTAGACATGTCCAGACAACTGTCTGGAGTCTGGAATTGTACATGTTTAAAAGTATTCACAATTAGCCTAATATTTAAGATATAATACGATCGGAAAATTTAGATTTAAATTTGATAAATTATAAAGCACTAGTTCATAAACATTACTGTTCGTTTAATTAGGTATTTTGAGTAAATATTTTAAACTGAATGAATGTAGGTACTTAATACTTATACATATAAGGCTATATAAATGTAGTACCTTGGTAGTTTGTTTCTATAATTCTTTAGTGCATTGGGTAAGTTCCGAATTATTGAGCGGTTCCACATTATCGAACGGTTCCACATTTTTGGTCATGTAAGATAAGAGTATATATACCTATAGGTAATAATTATTGAACTTTTATATTAATGTGCATCCAAGATACCTGAAGGTTAGGTATAAATTATAATGAACTATGGATACCTACCAATTAGTATGAAAGTTAAATAATAATTATCAAGTAGGTTACTGTATTTAACATGGTACGGTGGTACCTAAGTGGTAACTGCCACTAACTGGTAGGTATAAACTATAAGGTTAAACAGGTTATTTAAGAGAGGTTTACCATATATACCTAATACATTCTTGATAATATAATAACACAGATACAGATTTCACATTATATACTGTACTATACCTTGTAAATACCCTTCAAATGGGCCGGCAAATTGGTGGGAAAACATAAGAACATGTTTTGATATTTAGAACTTGTTAAATCACTTCAGTGACGCTATTATGACGTATTATTATGATGAGCATACCAGTTACAACTTCAGCGAGATTTGATGACGTCACACGGTCACATTGATGCTACGTGATGATGATCACTTAAGACTTTTAGATACGTATACTGTTTAGACTGTTCAGTGTTTATAGCTGACCAAGCTGATTTGCCTAGTGCAGTTATTTTCGTTTTTGAGTCTTCTGAGGGATTTTGTGTCAGCAATTAATTATGAGGGAGTTTTAGAGAAATTCAAAGTCGGCAATATGATGCAAAGACGAATTTCTGAAATTGAATAATTTCGGCAAGAGCTTGCCGACATTGGACATTCTCTGGAACTAGGGCTAAATATCATCCGACATTGCAGGAATTTTTTTATTAGAGAAATTGAATATCTCCTGATATTAGATATATCCTTGGAATTTACCACTAAATACAATCTGGGCAGTAAGCAGTTTTCCAGACTGTCGATAGACGATGACCAATCTGCAAAGCATGCACAATTAGTCTCTGGATATTAATTTTTTGGGGCAATTTCTCTCCAAGGATTTCAAATTTCTCTCCAAAATGGCCAAAAATTTCAAAATACTCTCCAATAATTACATGCCAGACCCAGACTGCAGGAACTGGTGAACTGTTCTCCAAGAAATCCTCTATTTTAGCTTTTGTTCTCAGTAAAATACATGTAAATATAGGAGGAAATTAAGGATTGTTCACACAGAAAATGTTAAAAATGTCCCATATTCTGCAGACTGGTGCCAGACTGCAGGAACTGGGATACTGTTCTCCAAGAAATCCTCAAATTTGGCTTTTGTTCTCAGTAAAATACATGTAAATATAGGAGGGAGTTAAGGATTGTTCGCACAGAAAATGTTAAATATGTCCCATATTCTCATTATTCTGCAGACTGGATTACATGTAGAGTCAGACCGGGTGGCCTTGCGCACCTCAACTTTCCGGGTGAAGTTGTGCATCGGTAATTGACGGCGAATAGTGAAAATATTTCAAATCTGACAACACCATTGGAAAGAGCAGCTCTTAAACCCCCTAGTCCATAAATATCATGAAAATTGTAAGAGATTAACTAATTAAATACCTAGTTCAAGAGTATGTACCAAGTCGCCGATTAATTGTCGACTTAGAATTTGTGAAAACAAGTATCTTTCACATATATAGATGACTAATGAGCACTTAAATTAGATTTAAAATTAAAATTGGTTACTCATAATCATAAACAGCGGAACCGCGAATCTCTGTTGAAATGTAAACAAAGCAGCCATTTTGTTTTTTGCTGATACGTTCTCAATTAATTTAGGTAGTTAACAGTCTGGAAAGAAGATGCACTTTGATAAATAAATTTAACGAAGTTTTATGGAGAAAAATATTCTATTCAAGATATTAACGACCAATAGAGTGGAGAGTTTTTAATGACATCACATCATTTGATGGTGTGAAGCACCAATCACAGCTCTTAGATATCAAACTACGTCTAGAATGTAATGTTTTTATAACATTGATCATGATTAGATATCTCTATTTTTGGTAGGTAGGTAGGCTAGGTACCTATCTAAATTAATAATCTAGGTAATTATTAAAGTAAACGGTAAACCAGATAGTGTATCATATAAAGAGATTAGCTTAACTAATTTACATATTAATTAGTTATTGTAATTGATATTCATGATACCTCAAGGCAGCCTAGGTATATATATCATCGTAGTCTGTAGGTATCATGAAGTTATGAACGAAAGTAACTAGGTAGGCATATTAGGGTAAGTTACAAATTATCAGTCAGTTCCACATCATCGGTCACATAAGATGATAAGATACAATGATATCTATTGATATCTACCTATTAATATTTATTTGATTTTTATTGGTATGCATGATATTAGGATGGCCATCTCCATTGGACTCAATAACCTAATAATGCGTACGTAAATTCCTCCTTATGCTAACACATAACCCCCACCCACCATACACATACCTCAATTGCCCAGTTCATTACTTGTCTCAGTTGTCTGGTAAATAATTACCTATTATATCATTACCTACATGTTTAATACCGCAATAGGTAACACTACCTATTTTAAAAATTATTATTTTACCTATCGTGTGTTCTCATACCTACATTTACATATGACCGAAGATGTGAAATTGACCGCTAATTTGTAACTTACCAAGTTCCCCTATGTATAGGTAGAATTTCTATTCTAGGGCCGAAAATGTGTTATCGTACGATAACTTAGAACTTGCCTCAGATATAAGAAAAAGTTAAGGAATTTAACTAACACTTTAAATGGTTATTTTAATGTAGGCTTACCGCTTACTATAATTAAATAACCTGTAAAAGTAGTTAGTAAATTTTACAATATTTGTGTGGTCGGAAATATGGAAATGTCTGGTAACTTGAAACTTACCCTAGGTAGACTGGTAGACCCAATACTCTGAACTTCTGATTTAAATATTTTAATCATATGTTTTATAACTTTATAATTTCCTACTTACCTAATAATGATTATGTAATTTCTATTTAGTTAGTTATCCATGATACCTCCAGGTATCATGGATAGTACTAATCGAAATAACGAGTTAAAATAGGTAGGTATATAGGTTTATATTTCTATGATCGAAAATGTGGAAGCGTACATAATTCAAACTACCTACTTCCAGTGATTTACGCTATTCCCAAGTTTTAATTAAATTCACTGTACGTTGATAAAGTTTATTAATGTACAGCGTATTTAAATCTATGGAAGGGAATAGCGTAAATTACTGGAAGTAGGTACTTTGAATTATTGTATGGTTCCACATTTTCGATCACAGAAATATAAACCTATATACCTACCTACCTATATTTTGATTGGTATCCATGATATTATACCTGGAGGTATAAGAGTGCAAGTATCATGGATAGCAATTTAAATTGAAATGACATAATAATTATTAGGTAAGTAGGAAATTATAAAATTTAAAAACGTATGATTAAAATATTTAAATCAGAAGTTCACATACCATCACGTACATAAGTTAATAAACAAAATGACTGTCAGGATGGCGTGCTAATCTTAACAGTCTCAAACATGTATTGAACTTGTTAAATATAGAAAAAGTTATAGCTATTCAATGAATATAAGCAGAGTATTAAGAATAATGGTTAATCAAGTTATACAGTATACCTAATTAACACTAAATAGCGTCGACCAGGATCGCTTCCCGCAATTTGCGCAAACTTTGCTTTAACTCGGAAAATAAGTTAGGTATCTTAACAAAATTTGGCATGAGTATTCACCTCTGTATGATGCATAATCGTAGTAATTCTTAAGTTTCTATCTCTAGTACTTTCTCTTTTATGGGATGAAATATATGCGGGGGAGAATTCTGACTTTAAGGGGTCGTTTCCCGCAGTGCCTGGGATCGGTTCCCGCACTGCGGGAACCAACCCTTTTTGAACTGCCCCGCAGTGCGGGAACCGACTCTCATTCATTATCTACCACGTTGTGGGAATCAGCCATGAAGAGTAGCTAGTCCTCACTACACTACGATAATGATTGCTTTTGATAACGTTGCCAGGTTAAATGAAACAAGTTATGAAAATGCTTTATTTAAGATACAGAATTTCCTAAAATCCACGTCTGATTCTTCAGCACTACTACTAGTGCTGGAGCAAATTGGCTGCAACTGTTCATCTACTTTTTCCGTTTTCCTATTTTAACAATTCATTTTCTTTTCTTTCTCCATTTCATCACAAAATTCTTAATTCATCTATTGTCAGAACTTGAGCTTCAAGATTTATCCTACGTCGAACTTTTCGATGTTGCACTCTTTGTGTGAAGTGGTCTTTCAAAATCTGCTCGAAACTCCTATTGATAGATATTTCTTTCTTATAGAATGAGGTATTCAATTCAGTGAAAGTGTTCTCTTTGTGATAATTGATGTGGGCTCTACCAGATAGGTTTGGTTCTTCTATATCGCCTGGCTACTTTTGGGGACTTGCTTGAGGTGTGAGTTTCCTTTTCTCCTCGGGAGGTTAGTGGTGGTTCTCTTTCACTGCTTTTCCGATCGTGCATGTTGTGCACGATCGGGGGAGCGTGCCAATAGCCATAAGGTTGACACCTGTAAATAAAGTTTGATTTTATAGAGCAATTCTGCATGATACGATATTACAATTTTATAGTGATTTTAACACTGAACTACATAATTTGTAACTATTACGTCAGGTCTCACCTTTAAAAATGATACGTGGGTGTAACTTATCTCCGGCCACTGCTATCACTGTTATTGCTCCTAGTTCTCTTCATTCGGTCACGGAAAGCCCATTCGTGAATTCCAATTTATTTTGCAGCTTTCCTTGATAGAGTCTACCACCCACTTTACCAATCGCATCTCTTACTTTCCTTTCATCTAATTTATTTCTCTTTTTTTTTTGTTGAATTTTTTTTTTTTTTCGGCATGATCAAACAAGTTATGTAATGTATTTAATAGTTATGATAACCTGGAAGAAATATAATATATTACTCACGCTCTAAACATATAATATATACCTAATATGGATATTTTGATGTGCGGGAACCAACCCTGAAAAAGTGCGGGAAGCGACCCTAGCCCATATTTATCGATCGGGTCGATTCTCGCACTTACGTTTTCCTTTATAGTTTTACAAATGGCTTGAGTTGACAAAATTCCTTTTAAAGCATGTTAACCAAGTACATACCCTATATGCATACCAATTTTTAGATAGGTATCATCTTTCGTTTACTTGTAATGTCAAAGTTTGCGCGATAGTTGAAAACATCAGTTGAAAATTTTTCAGGTACCTAAAATGTATGTTTTATTTGATCGCGAATAGAATTTTACTTATCGAGAGTATATCAAATGTAAATATATCAAAAGATTGCTAAGAAACAGCTCTTTTAGACTGTGTTTACAGATTTGAAAAATAATGTTTCTTTCGGAAGTTATATAGAGTGCGGGAACCGACACCGGATCATTCACTGCGGGAACCGATCCGGGTCGACGCTACCTTTCTATTATAAGTACAGCTAAATGTTTGAATTTAAGATTTTCGGTTCTAGACATCTACCGGACAACTGTCTGGATTTGTACATGTTTTTAAGTATTTACAATTAGCCTAATATTTAAGAAATAATATGATCAAAAAATTTAGATTTGAATTTGATAATTTATAAAGCACTAGTTTAAACATTACTGTTAGTTTAATTAGGTATTTTGAGTAAATATATTAAACTGAAAGAATGTACATAGCTATTAGCCTATAGGTACTAGGGTAACTTATGAATTATAATCAATCAGTTTCACATATTTGGTCTTATACATTCCTAAGAAATAAGCTAGCCATATCATAATTATTATTATTTTAATTGGTATCATGAATGAATGCCATTGATATTTAAAATAATAATAATTAGGTGCTATTCAGGGTTTCTGTGAGAGGGGGTGGGAGGGATAGGAGACTGGGGTAGTTATAATAATATAGGTATATTGACGACTGTCGACTTTCAAATTGGAATTCAATTATGACGACTGGCGACTGCATTACTAATATTTGTTTACTTATTTTTGAAAAAAAAAGATATATTGGCTACTCAATGTACATTCTCTGAAACTAGGATTAAATATTGATACTAAGTGTTCAAACCAGTCTGAAAAGTATAGCAGGATTTGAGTATTAATCATACGCCCAAGTCCATTTGCTATGAACAGAATAAGAGATCTCTACGAACACTTTACCAGTTTCTGCAGACTGGATTTATTTCTATGTAACCATTAATTTTCAGTGGAAAAACTGGGAAAATGATGGTGGATCAGTTAATTTACTGGAAATTTAGGGTGGATTTTTCAGCTTTTTGAATAAGTCAGTGGGATTTTGTGCACCAAATACAGACAGGTCTGTAACATGGTATATATCTGGAGAATGATTGTGCATGCTTTGCAGGCAGCAGACTGGCCCCTTCGGGCCTTTCCAGCAGCAGATTCAGACCAGTCTGCAAAACTAAAAGATGCATGAAGAATCATAATTCCAGTCTGTATTTGACGCACAAAATTCGGTGGAATTTACCATGAAATACAGTCTGACATGAAGTTGTGAAGTTTATCCGGCGACAATTGAGATCTTGAAATTAATCTCCTCCGGTGACAATTTTCTAATTAATTCCTATGTTTACATGTATTTATTGGAGAGTATTTTGAGATTTTAGGCCATTTTGGAGAGAATTTTGGAAATCTGTGGAGAGAAATTGCATCAAGAATTAAATATCTGGAGTCTGATCGTGCATGCTTTGCAGACTGGGATTCAGAATCTCCCGCAGCTGCTGCTAAATTAATGGTAACATACCAATCTTCCAGTTTGTATTTGGTGCGCATGCTTAACTGCTCTGACTTTTTCAAAAATCTGACAAATAGCTGCCAACATTTTTCATCAATTTGTCAGATACCTGGACATATTACGAAATGATAATAAGAGTGCAGTAGCTAATACTAGCTATGTATCAAGCTTGTAACTCTTAAACATTTCATTTTCAATGAGACTTGGTGAAGAGAAATCGGTTCATTTTCTTTTGATGAATGTTCAAAGCAGCGAATGAATTTTAAAAGTACTACAATTCAACAAAAAACTTACTCAGTATATAATAGTAGTACCTAATTAGTTTGATACTTTGATTTATATAATTGTGTTGCATTGAACAAAATATCATTTTAAATATTGTGAAATATTTTTGGCAGTAGAGTAAGTTAGCTACGATTCAAAATTAATTTTATTTTATTACCATTTCATTTCAATATACACTAACTAGAGCTCTCAAAACCATTCTCTGTTGTTCTAACTCATAGAAAATGAAAGGTTAAACTTAGGAATCAAATATTTTGAACTAAATAATTAGTAAAATTCTTTTAAGAAGGTTTTACAGATCATTTTCTTTAAAATACTGTATCACTGATAATTACTGGAAACTAAGCTACTTTTTGTAAAATCACACATTTTTTGTGATATTTAGAAATTCTCAGTATTGTACTTTGAGCTAGACACTATTGTAATATCTACAATCCTAAAAATGTAGCTAATCATGAAGTGGATTTGAGAATTGTGGAAAATGTACCACAGGTGGTACATGTGGTGGTTAACATGTTAATAACTAAATATCCTCCGACATTGCAGGAATTTTTTTATTAAAGAAATTGAATGTCTGCAGACAAATCATTAAAAATTTACCACCAAATTCAATCTGGCCAGTCTGTAGTCGCAGAATATGGAATATTTTTAAAATTTTCTCTGCGAACCATCCTTAATTTCCTCCTTTATTTACATTTATTTTACTGAGAACAGAAGCCAAAATGGAGGATTTCTATTTCTTGGAGAACACTTTACTAGTTCCTGCAGTCTGGCTTTAGCACAACAAATGGTATTCTTGAAAAAAGTCTTAAAATGGCTTCTTCAACCTATATTAAGTGTCAAAACATCAAAGATCGTTGGGGGACCTAAAGCACAGATTTACCTCCTATGTTACCATTAATTTTGATGCAGGCCAGTCTGCAGACTGCATTGACTCTGCAAAAGATGCATGAAGTTGTGGAGTTTATCTGGCAACTATTCAGGCCTTGAAGTTGAAATTAGTCTCCTGAATTATTCAGTGACAATTTCCTAATTAATTCCTATGTTTACATGTGATTATTGGAGAGTATTTGGAAATTTTGTGAGATTTTCAGATTTTGGAGAGAAATTTGAAAATCCTTGAATTAGATGAATGTGATCCACAGATTGTGACCACGTTCAGTTCTGGGTTGACATGAGTAGTAAATGAGTAATATGTTCATCATATGCTCACTTTATAGCTACATTAAATATTTTACTTTTATTGAGTAATAGGAACTAGGAAGTAACTAAATGATATTCATGACCACGAATATGTAAAAAACAAAATTGCAAAAGGTTTATTAAAACTTTGTTTACTCTAGGAAATGTGACCCACACATGAAACCTCCTTTGGATCTCACATGACTTTGCATTTTGTTCCTATATACTTATGACAATACTTCAAAACTAGTTGAAAGTGATGAAACATTAGTCCCATAGTCACGTCAAACTTATATGTAAATTGAAACCTCGATTTTGATTCAATTATTAGGCATTGGAAATTAGCTACATGCGGTCACATCAAACTATACGTAATTTAAAACTATATTTTTATGCCAAATAGCTTTTCATTCGTGGGAATGAAAGCTAGTTTGCTTAAATGTTCCTCTTTTTAGGATTTGTTACGCTGATAAAGGAAATTGGTCTATATTTTGACATATTAGCTGTGCCAAATTGGCACACTAGCCGAGCCTAATTCATTATATATTTACACCATTGCATATTAATGAAATTCGATGAATTTAAGTATCTAACCAATTAACCCTTTACGTTTACGACCGTGTGTGACGAATTTGTCACATAAAAATTTAGGACTTTGCTGTGGTAAATTGAATTTGTGGAGCCTATAGTGCAAGACAAATGTGAGTATCGCATCACATGCTAAAAAAAAATTAAAGAAATTTCAAAACTAATTTAAATTAGTAGCTACATATATTAACAATTTATTGGCTACTAATTAGACATATTTGAAGTTCATAAAATCTTAACTTTTGAAAATTAATTCTGTTCATAAAGGGCTAACTGGCGTTATCTGTTGGATTCAGTGACATGGAATCCGATTTCCGATACAATTCTCGATACCTACTGTTCCAAATCCAATACCTGATTTTTTTTCTGGCTAGATATTCAACTACCTAATGGTACCTTACCAAATTCTTACTCTAGTGAATCTTCAATTTATTCATAATTGCATATGTTGATTTGTACTTTATTGTGTTAACCTGTAGCTAAGCTGAAATTATTATTTTGGTCTATTTTAGCCAAATATTTTGGTCTATTTTAAAATGCCAAATGTTTATCAAATAGCAGTTTGTTTTATTTGATTTTCTGTTTGATTGATGTTACAAGTGATGTGTCAAGTTGTTGAAAAGGCTAGGGATAATTTCTTGAAACATTCACAGATGAAGAAGTTAGAAATTCCATTGTACCTACCATAGGGTTTTTTATAATTAGCTACAACTTATAAGGATAGTTTAGGGACTCGTAAACTATACCTGGTAACTAAATATTCAAGACCATTTATGATGAAATTTATCTTTTCTTACAGGAATAATCGTTTTAATCGGCCTCAAATTTTGTAACTCCGATTTCCGATACCTTGAAAACCCTGATTATCCTGATACTACTCTGATTAATCGTCCCATCACTAGGTAGCTACCCTTCTACTAATTAAAATCAGCTCAATCATAATTCTTAGCTATAGGTTCATTCTTCTACAATATTGAAAATGTGAAAGTCTGATAATTAGCTAATATTGCTCATTTTTTCTCATTAATTTCTTTATATATTTTCAGATTTATTTTTATTTAGTTTAACATTGTTGCTAATCAGATTCACATGTGATCTCTTTTCCTTTTGTTCTTTCATTGTGAACTAGCTACGTGAATTTGACGAACATTACGTCAAAATGTCAAGTCTTGATGTGATAGAAGATAATCCCTTTTATAAGTTTCTACGGGTGAGTCCATATTTAAATTGCCTGATAGTTATCTAATGCCGCTGCTATCCATTTGAAATATTGTTCTATGGCCAGTTTCATTATGGTATTGCATTATTATGTTGACTCGCCATCCTTCTAGTTTTTATTAGAAAAATACTGTCTTTTTAAATAAAAACAAAAAATGACTGAATGATAAATTGAAATATTATTTTTATTGTAGTTTTTGAATAATTTTGATATGTATTGAAAGTTTGATATAGCTATAGCTATATCATATCTTCTGATGAGAGACTCTCGTTTATTTTCCAGGAGGAATGTAAAGACGATATCGTCAAATGGAAGGAACCGAGATGGAGAATTTGTATTCCTGTTGAGGAAACTTTAAAAGATGCCACTTTTAACAGACAATTTGCTGGTGAGTGAGTTTTTCTAATTCACAAAATGTCAATTTATTTTTCAGTTTAGTATGACTGCTTTCATGTGTTTATTGTATTGTAGCACTTGCTATCAACAAAATGTGCAAATAAGGAGATTGCATTGGGGATTTTTTGTACGGAAAATACTAAAAATGTCCCATATTCTGCAGACTGGCTAATATTTATCTTATTATTCGCAATATCTTTTCTGTTAAATTTTATTATGATAAACAACTCATTACTCTCATAATTCTTCAAATTAATAATATATCATACAGGAAATAAAGTTGATTGATATCCTGAAACAAAAGATGTGAAATTTAAGTTAGATATATAATTAATAAAGAAAATAATGGAGTTAAAGAAGCTATAGTGAATTGATAACTATAGATCTTATCATTATCAATAGTTGGTAAATTTAAAGTGAATATATAGCTATCATTAAATAAACCTCTATAAATTCTATAAACTAATTCCATTTAAAATAATTGCATTTATTCCTTGTCTGCCATCTTGGTTGGTAACATCTCTTAACATTTTCAGAAAGTCATGTCCTTATGGAGTCAACAAATGCTGGGTAAATATATTATTATTTATTTACTATAACCATACATGTGATATATTAAATAACTAGGTAGCTACTCTTCAACTAGTTGAAAACCAGACTGTAGGAACTAGTAAAGTGTTATACAAGGAAAAGTCTATTATGTCTTCTGTTCTTAGTTAAATATATTTAAATATAGAAGAAAATTATGCCTGAACATAAATGTTGAAAATATCCCACATTCTGCAGACTGGGTTGAAAAAGGTTTATTTATAATAAATGAATAAGATCTCTAAAGAATATACCTGTAGGCTTGTAGCTACTGACTGGTGAAAAGAGTACTAGGTAGCTATTTAATATGTTGAGGCCCAATTGACCATAGCTAATTAGTACAGGTACTTCTTTTAGAGATTTTTTCAACGTATAACCATCATTAACTTCTTTACCAGCTAATTGTATTATTAAAATAGAACTTCTTGTTATAAATTCGAATAGCTACCCCAACTGACCTTTTGTTCCTACCAGGGAGTTCATGAGCTTGGGCTGTGGCAGGTCTCGTGTGTACCATCTGGTGGAAGATGCTCTGCTGTGTCACCAGGACAAACATAACTCTAACCAGTCTGGTGACTGTCACAACCAGTCTGGTGACTGCTCAACCCTGACACAAGTAATGGTGTCAAAGATAACAATTCTGTCAGAGCATTTCATCACAGTGCAGGCAAGTACTTAAACCCTGTAAGCTTTCATGTAGACTATAGTCTACATGACTTCAAAGTAACTTTCATGATGTTTTCACATGTAGTTTCAATATTTATGATAAGTTGCATAGAGATATTTGTCAGGCGTAATGCGGCACTCTTGTTTAATGTTCCATGCCATTGCAGTCACAGAAGCCACTGAGGGATCATTTTTGATGAAATGAAAAGGTCTAAACTATTGCACTTTTTCTATTATACGATCCCAAATTACTTATTTTTCGCAAAAGATAATTTTATATTGCACCAGAAGATAGGCATGAAATGGTTAACAACTTAACATGTTCATTTTGTCAGCACAAATGCTGTTAGTGCTCCATTAATTATGTCAAGATTAATCTCTCTTATATATTCACTTTTTCATTTTTTCCATTACCTCTAATTATTCTGTTCTTACTTTTATTACATAATCACACCTATGTTGTATTTAATATATGTGAACCTTAAAACAATTTCTGTATTGGCTAGCTACCAATAGGCAGCTACAAAGTTGAGTTTAGAGTTGTCATACATATAAAAAAAAGTAGCTTGCTATAATAATTAGGTAGCTACTATTTTAATACCTGCATGTATCAAGGATACCAATTAAAAAATATAGCTAAGTTTGCTATGGCTATAATAATCACTAGGTAACTATATTATTCTTAAATGATAGAAAATGTTGAACACAAAATTCTAACTTGGAGCTTATCTAGTCAACACATTTAGATTTTATCCATTTCAT